>MU702092.1:0-36365 GCA_026770625.1 Nicotiana glauca | reverse complement strand
CTATGCGTTTCATAGCCTGTCCATAGGTTCCACATTTTATATTATACCCCTATGCGTTTCATAGCCCGTCCATAGGGTTCACATTTCATATTATATCGGTACATGGGGCCACAATAATTACAACATACTTGGCACTAGGCCATATTTCATAACTCAATCCTTTAATTCCCACATTTCACATCATTTCCACATATTTCCTATCAATATCAATTTCAACAACAAGCCATTCAATTCAAGATGTCAAGTACACATGAGATGAACCATGAATCCTCGGCATATACAATATCTCAGAGATCATGCACCTCAAGTTTATTGACAATGAAACTTTAAACACCAGGGCCTCTTCCAAATCAATAGAGGGGGTACACCAACCCGCAATAAAAACACACATCAAAGGCATAAGCAAATAATTACACCAATTATTCTTGAACCTTCCTGTTCAATCATGACATTATACAATTATAATTCAAGTTCTCGNATTTCACATAGTTTGGCATAAGATATACAACTCAATCTCAATTTAAGGTCTTAGCATTTCAATACATGATTCACATTCCTTCCACCCTTTTTAAGTTATCAACAATAGAACTTTGATCATATTGGAATGCATCTTTTACAATTATAGGGTCACAACACCAATTCATGTAAAGTACCAATCACAACAAGAATCTAAAGTTCAATCTTACCACATTTACACAAACCCTGTCTTCACTTCCAAACATCTTTGTACATTACCAACAACTAGACACAATCAGTCAAATACTTTTGGTACACATAAGAACAATTTGGAGGATCAACCATAACGAGCTTTCTCACACAATTTGGCATCAAAATCTCAATTTAAACTTGACTTGAAGTCTAGGCATTTTAGCACATAGTTCCCATTATTCACATATCTTCATTTGCCAAGAATAACATATTAAACACATTGAGGTACATCCTTCACATATATTCTTGCAACACACAAATTCTTTGAAATAATGCATACTACATAAATTAAATTCCGGACTTACAACATACACAGGGACACCATGGGAGCTCAATTTCTAAGAAGAGGGAGTTTTAGCCATACATACCTCAAATTCGCCCCTTAATGATACTACAACGATCCAATACACTTAAGCAACTTCAATCTACAATACAACATTCAATAGGACCAATATTAGTAATAAATTCCATAACTTATGCCATTTAGGCCTATTATCAAACACCTTGTAGGTATAGATCTTTACACTTCATAACTATGGTGTTGGTTCATCCAACCATCACCACTAACCAACAATTGATTCCACCACCATTCCTAACCAATTTATAACTTCCAACAACATATGTAAATCCATTCATTCATACTCAACCATCAACCTCCTTAATTAACCCATTTCATAATTTTTACAACCAACACAACCTAGGTTAGGCACTTAAGGCTTTCAATCACTACACCAAGAGTTCTAACACTTAATTCATACTCATATTCCCATAATATATCCATATATGCAAGTATAAGGTGTAGGATTACCTCTTGTAGACCAATTCTTGAAAGACAACTTTGGGGTGCTCTTGAGGTTTTGAAGAAATCCTATGAAATCCAACCAAAATCATGTTGTAACTAGTAATTGAGAAGTGAAATCACCATGAAAACACACTAAAAAACTCACCTTAGGTGTGCAATTTGATGTCGTGATCTAGTTGGGGTGTAGAGAGAACCCTAACCTTGAGAGATATCTCAAAATCTCTTATTTCCGGTATTTAGGGGTATTAAAACCTTCCAGGCACATGAACTTTTGCATAGTTCGCGCGTCGGGGCAGAATACTCAGCAAAAACACGCGAACTCGCGAGCTCGCGCGAAGTTCGCGCACTGTTCGCGCGAGTGACACCTGACCAGTAAAATGGTCATAACTTTCTGTATACACCTCCAAATGATGAACCGTTTGTTGAGTTGGAAACTAGACTCAAAGCGAGTTAATTTGATAGGTTGTGCATCACACAAATCCTTATATAACTGGAGATATGATCGTTCAAATTAAGGTATTGTGCGCACTCATTTACAGATTTCGTCTAATATGCAATTTTCCAACTTGGCTTGGACTTAGGCCTCTCCTTAGACCCCAAATCACTTATAATAAGACTTATATACTTATTACCATATCCAATTGATATCCATAATATCATAAATCCTTATTTGCACACAAAATAAAATAATTTAGCCTACCTTGGCACGACGAAATCTTAAATTACTCGGAAAAATATTTCCGGGGCCTTACAGAAAATCGAGAAACCTTCACGAAAACACTTAAGAAGTTCGTAGTAAGCACATATGTAAGATAGATCTTAAGAAAATTGAAAGATATTAAAGATTATGGTTTCGAAAAACCCAGAAAAGGTGTAAAAGACCTTTAAAGTTACCGATCTAATAAGGAAAGACAAGGATCTGCATTGAAAGGCCAGGAATGGCCAGAGAAAGGTCATGGATGGCCGGAGAAAGGTCATGAACAATAGTCAAGAAAGGACCGGACCAAATCCCTTCAAGGTCTAGCGTGAAACACCAGAAACAAACACCCAGGAGCCAATGAGGCTGATACATATCTCCAATGGGCATGAGAGGCCATGGATTAGGCAGGGGTTAAGGCGGATTAGGGTGGGTTTAGGTAGAGGCGGCTAGGGTTCATAAGGGGTTGCAAAGAGAATTAAGAGAAGAGGGGATTCAAGGGTGGCGGGTGGTGGAAAATGAATTAGCTTTAGGGGTCGTTCAAGGTTAAAAATGGTAAGGGTGAATACTGGTCGTTGATCTGAATGATCAACGCCTTGGATTAAAGAGGGTAGGTAGGGAATCCGGGTTCGGTCATTTAAATTAGGTTAGGGGTCAGTTTTGAAGTGGGATTGGGCCGAGGAAATTTTGTTTAATTTGGGGCTACAATTAGTCTAAAATTGAAATGCAATTGGGCTAGATTTTAAATAGCCCTTTTCCCTATTTAATTTATAAAAAAAATGATAAATTAGTTTTTGAAAACAAATTGAAAGCACTAAAATAATTTATAACATATAATTAACAATTTTAAAATATAGGATCCTATTTTATAAACATGACACAAATTTATACCTAAAAATGGCCAATTAGTTTTAAAAAATACTAAATAAAATTATAAAAATATGTAAAACTTTCCTTCGCCATATTTTGGTATAAATATAAGAATCCAATAAATGAATCATCAGAATAATAATTTTGGACATAATCATTGGGATTTTACGGATAAAACAAAAATAAATTGATTTAAAAACCTTTAACAATTATGAAAAAATTATAAAATATTTGGACATACTTATATGTGCATATATATGCTTTTTTGAAGTTATTTTGCATATTGAAAAAAATATATAGAGAAAAATAGGGTATGAACAACTGACCCTTTTTACCCGTAAAGGATGAAAGAGTTTTCGGGTAAAGATATGATGGCCTCTTTTGACCGAGTGAAACGGTTTGAAGAGGTTTAGGCCGCACCCTAGCTTCTGAGATGCCTACATATCCATGGTCTTACATCAATCATGTCGTATATAGTTCAGGATCCATTGGCGGAGTATGCCGACAAGTACTTTCCAAGAACGGATGCAATATCTCGGGCCGGGTTAGTGGATGACTTACGGGAATGGTAAGGTTTAGATATGGCTGCGGGCACTGGAGTGGGACTGCTCCTGCCGGGACAACTGTTTCTTGCCGATTTTACCTGCAAATAAGCAATACAAGCATGTATTATGCGTAAATTTGGACATGATGTAAATTCCCGTTAGACCATGAATGCTGTCTTTCAAAGGTTAAGATGACGTCTTTAGACCATGATGTCCTGGGCCATGAAGCGTATACTAAAGGATTCACACGCCATGAAATGATGTTCTCGGGCCATGAGGAGGTGCCTCCGAACCATGACGCGTTTGAATAACAAAATGCAAAGGATTGAAAGAAATCCCCGAGCAATGACATGGTGTTCTCGGGTTATGAAGATGGTGCCTCCGAATGATGACGCCTTTGGATAAGTTGGTGATATTCCAGCCCATGAAGGATGCAATAGCATGTGGCGATCTTTCAGCCGTGCAATATGGCGATCTTTCCACCATGCAATGTGGCGATCTTTTAGCTGTGCACTGTGGCGATCTTTTAGCCGTGCAATATGGTGATCTTTCAGTCGTGCAATGCGGCAATATTTCAGTCGTGCAAGGTGGTGATCTTTTAGCTGTGCAATGTTGTAATCTTTCAGCCATGCAATGTGGCAATCTTTCAGCCGTGGAATGTGGCAATCTTTCAGCCATGTAATGTGGAGATCATTCAGCCGTGGTGATCTTTCAATCGTGCAATGTGGCAATCTTTCAGCCGTGTAAGGTGGTGATCTTTTAGCTGTGCAATGTTGTAATCTTTCAGCCGTGCAATATGGCAATCTTTCAACCGTGCAATGTGGCAATCTTTCAGCCGTACAATGTGGCGATCTTTCGGACATGCAAAGTGGTGAACTTTTAGCCGTGCAAGGTGGCAATCTTTCAACCGTGCATTGTGGTGATCTTTCGGCCATGCAATGTCGCGATCTTTCAGATATGTAATATGGCAATCTTTTAGCCATGCAATGTAATATGAGGCGATCTTTTGGCCATATACTGTAGATGGCGACAACTTTTAGTCTTGGAATGCAGAGTGGTAGCCTTATGCAGATTGGAAGGTAGAATAGTAGCCTTGTGCAATGCAGATGCAGATAGAGGTAAAGCTTAACCTCGGAAGGTAGAATAGTAGTGTTATGTAAGTTGCAAGGCAGAATAGTAACCTTATTCAATGTAGATGCAGATGGAGGTAGAGCTTACCTAAGAAGGCAGAATAGTAGCCTATGCAAGTTGGAAGGCAGAATGGTAGCCTAATGCAATGCAGGTGCAGATGGAGGTAGAGCTTAACCTCGGAAGGCAGAATAGTAGCCTTATGCAAGTTGGAAGGCAGAATAGTAGTCTTATGCAAGTTGGAAGGTAGAATGGTAGCCTTATGCAAGTTGGGGGCAGAATGGTAGCCTTATGCAATGCAGATGTAGATAGAGGTAGTGCTTAACCTTGGAAGGAAAAATAGTAGCCTTATGCAAGTCGGAAGGAAGAATATTAGCCTTATGCAATGCAAATGCAGATAAAGGTAGATCTTAACCTCGGAAGGCAGAATAGTATCCTTATGCAATAAATAAAATAGCAAATGAAAGGAGAGTTTTCTTTATCGATAGCAGATTGCGGCGTAGTGATTACTGGGAGCGTTGTGACATACAGATCATTACGGGTGCATGCTGATAGGAAATGTTGGTATTAAATTTACATCATATAAGGAAAACATAAATATTATGCATAGTAACGCTTGACTGCATCTAAATTAATCGGCCTTGGCCAGACTTCTCCGTTCATTTCTGCAAGTATGAGGGCTCCTCCTGTCAAAACCCGGTGAACCATGTACGGACCTTGCCAGTTGGGAGAGAACTTCCCTTAGGCTTCATCTTGATGAGGAAAAATGCGTTCATTCTCTTTCCGTCTAAAAAGGCTAGTTGCTCATAACGACTTTTCACCCATTCTGCATCGTCAAGCTCAGCTTCCTGTATGATCCTTAGAGAAGGAATTTCTACTTCCGCGGGAATAACAGCCTCTGTACCGTAGCCAGCATATAGAGGGTTACCACGGTCGATGTGCAGACTATGGTGCGATACCCTAGTAGAGAAAATGATAACTTCTCATGCCACTATTAATACTTCTCTATCATTTTCCTCAATATCTTCTTGATATTCTTGTTGGCAGCTTCTACAGCTTCATTCATTTGAGGCATGTAGCTTGTGGAATTCTTGTGTCTGATCTTGAAAGTTTCACACATGGATTTCATCAAGTCGCTGTTGAGATTGGAGCCATTATCAGTAATGATTGACCCTGGAATACCGAATCGAAAAACAACGCGGTCGCGAACACAGTCTGCCACAACTTTCTTAGGCACTTCTTTGTAAGATGCTAATTCGACCAACTTGGTGAAATAGTCAATTGCCACTGGGATAAACATGTGTCCATTGGAAGCATCAGGCTCGATTGGTCCAATGATGTCCATTCCCCACAAATTTCTTTGTAAGATGCAGTCTGTTTCCATAGGTATCCAAAAGTAACCAGCTCAGAGTATCTTTTTTTTTCTAAGACAAAAACGTTCATTTGTGGACCACATGTCCCAGCATGAATTTCTTCTCGTAGCCTGGATACTTCTTTTCCGTCAACATACCTTAATTATCCCAAATCAGGAGTCATCCTATACAGGATTCCTCCACTGTGAAAGAAGTTTTTAGACAACCTCCGAAATGTGCATTTTTTAGTATGATTGACAAGCTCCGAGTACTATCCTTTTGCCAAATATTTCTTGATATCATGAAACAAAGGCTTTCCGTCCGCCTACTCTTCAACATGGGCGTAGTAAGCTGGCAAATTATGAATTTTCACTAGAATGGGATCAATAAAATTCTTCTTGGGATGCTGTGTCATAGATGATAGGGTAGCCAATGCATCAATGAACTAATTTTGGATTTTGGGAACATGTTAGAATTTCGTCCTCATGAACCTCTTTCTCATTTCCTGTACATGATGCATATACGGGAGTATCTTGGAGTTCTTGATTTCCCATTACTCTCGTACCTTATATATAAGAAGTATGAATCTCCTATCACTAGCAACTCTTGAATGTTCATGTCAATGGCAATTTTGAACCCTAGGATGAAGACTTCATACTCGGCCTTATTGTTGGTACAGGGGAACCTGAGTTTGGCAGAAACCGGATAATGCTAACCGTTTTTTGATATTAGGACTGCTCCTACGCCAACTCCTTTGAAGTTTGTTGCTCCATCAAAGAACATCTCCAACCGTGATAGGATTCTGCAATGTCTTCTTCTACGAATGATACCTCTTCATCAAGAAAATATGTTTTCAGGGGTGCGTATTCTCCATCTACGGGGTTTTCAGCAAAGTGGCGTGCCAGTGCTTGTCCCTTCACCGCCTTTTTTAGGGGTGCGTATTCTCCATCTGCGGGGTTTTCAGCAAAGTGGCGTGCCAGTGCTTGTCCCTTCACCGCCTTCTGAGTCACATAAACAATGTCGAATTCACTAAACAGGATTTGCCACTTGGCTAGCTTGCCAGTGGGCATGGTTCCTGAAGATGTACTTCAAAAGATCCATCCTTGATATAAGATACGTAGTGTAGGCACAGAAGTAGTGTCTCAGCTTCTGAGCTACCTAAGTCAAAGCACAGCAGGTGCATTCCAAAAGAGAATACCGGGCCTCGTACAAGGTGAACTTCTTGCTGAGTTAATATATGGCTTGTTCTTTTCTCCTAATTTCATCATGTTGTCCTAGAACGCAGCCGAAAGCTCCATATAACATTGCAAGGTAGAGTAATAAGGGTCTACTTGGCTCGGGCAAAACTAGGACTGGTGGTGTTGACAGGTACTCCTTCATTCTATCGAAGACCTTTTGGCGATGATCAGTCCATTTGATAGTGGCGTCCTTCTTTAACATTTTAAAGATTGGCTCACAGATAACTTTAGACTGTGCTATGTATCTGCTAATGTAGTTCAGCCTTCCCAAGAAACTCATCATATTTTTCCTATTCTTTGGGGCGGTAGTTATTGAATGACCTTGACCTTTGATGGGTCTAGTTCTACTCCTCGGCAGCTCACAATAAACCTGAGCAACTTCCCAGTGGGAACCCCAAATGCACAGTTTGCGGAGTTTAGTTTCAGGTTCTTCATCCGCAGTCTATTATAAAACTTCCTCAGATCTTCTATGTGGTCAGTGGCCTTCTTGGATTTGATGATAACATAATCCACATATACCTCTATATCCTTGTGTATCATATCATGGAAAATGATTTTCATAGCCCTCATGTAGGTGGCGCCAGCATTTTTCAGGACGAATGGCATCATCTTGTAAAAATACACTCCTCACGGTGTAATAAAGCCATTTGCTCAGCATCTTCCTAATCAATCCATATTTGATGATAACCAGCGAAGCAATCTACGAATGAATGTAGCTCATGTTTGGCACAATTGTCAATCAGGATGTGTATATTCGGCAAACGAAAGTCATCTTTTCGACTGGCCCGATTGAGATCCCGGTTGTCGACATAGACTCTTACCTTCCCATCCTTGTTGGTACTAGCACAATGGTATCTAACCATGTCGGGTACTCAACCATCATGAGAACCTTAGCTTTGATCTGTTTAGTGACTTCTTCCTTGATTATCAAACTCATATCATGTTTGAGCTTTTTGAGCTATTGCTTTACTGGTGGACAAATTGGATTATTTGGCAGTTTGTGAGCCACAATAGACGTACTCATACCAATAATGTCATCATACGACCAAGCAAATATATCCTCATACTCCTTTAGAAACTCTGCGTATCATTTCTTCTCTGATGGCGATAAGTGAATGTTGATTCATGTTTCCTTGACATTTTCTACATCTACCAGGTTAACAATTTTGGTGTCGTCCAGGTTGGACTTTGGTCTATTCTCAATGTTCTCAACTTCTTTGACAATCTCCTCAGGCATGTCATCTTCTTCTGATTCACTGTCTGTTTGTCACGTTGTATCATTGCATGTCACAATCATTGGTTCATCAAGATAAGTAATAATAGTATTGTATTGGTAAAGTAAGGTGGACATTGATAGATATAAATATTAATTCATTGGAAAAATCAATCATGCTTTGATAAATTGAATAATTGTTTTGAACATTGAAGATTTTATTGCGGAAATTAAAAAATGCAAAAAGAAAATCATTCAGTAAATAAAACTGTGAATAATGTTTGTTTTAGCCTTGCCACCCCGAGGCTCGTCAGGCTTTAGTGGTCCGGATGGTCCAATTCTTGAGATGTTCCCCTCTGCTTAAGATGATCATGCACAAACTAGCCTTTGGGGAGAGGTAATAAAACAAAAAAATAAAACAAAAGGTAATCAAGTTAGTGAGGATTATAAAAAGTATTGCAATATTTAAACACATAGTGCATGAATGTAAAGCATGTCTTAATTTGGGAACCTCGTTGTTCCTGAGGTAGGACCAGCGACAAATTGATTTGGAGAACATGGAATGCTAAATTCCTCATTTCATTGATAAAAATAACACGAATACCAAATCGACATTAAATAAATAGGAAATAAAAGTTACTAATGGCCACTGGCCTTGTTACATTTTAAAGCAAAGAAGATAAATTCTCTTCTACTTGGTTCCAGAAGGACCTTCTCAAGATTCAGAATCCTTGGATCCTTCGAACAGCTTCCCCAACTCGCGAAGTCCTAGCAACATGTATTCTCTAGCTAGATATCACATTCAGCCCCTTTAGCCTCTTGACAATCTCCAACCCTTTTGAGAAACTTTCTTTCCAGTTCCACTATTCCTCGCTCCAAGTATCCCAATTTTTTGTTGGGTTGGTAGTCATATCTTTCCATTCCTCCATCAGCTTCTAGTTGGACTCTCGTATTTCGCGATGTTTACTTTGGCACTCGCGGATCCTTTAGTGTAACTAGTTGTACTTGACTTGCGCTTCAGTTTTTTCGTGTATAATCCTGTGGCCTCGAATGAACCCTGGCTGGCCCAAACCATCATGATTGTCTTCCAACCAACCTGAATAGAAAGGAGCACAATCGGCGTGATATCTATCTTGCTCTATGGTGTCTCTCCCCATTATGATCTTGCTGTGACGCATGCGTTTGGCTTAGCACTTGTGGGGACTTTCATCCCCTTGGCAGTTGGCTCAAAAGTGGCTCATCTTGTCGACTCTAGGTACGACTTGCTTCGTACCCACTTGCCTCATAACTCATAGAGGGACATAAGGGTATGTTCCTTTTAGGCCAATTAGTATAAGGAAAGGTGTATCTTTGGATCGGGCGATGAACACCTCTGTCGGATACCATTTGAACATCCATTGAACCTGTTCTTTGGTAAGATTATCGAATAGCCCAACCCATCCTTTAGCATCCTCAGGTTGAGTGAATATGTCAGGGATGTAATTTATTCGCTATGGTTGAAATTGATGTGATCATCCCAGTACCGACAGTGAATTTCTTGTCGATATTTGTCCTTTTGAAGATGCTCCAAAAGCCTAAGTTGAAGTAGCGGATTGCAACCTTCTAAGTGTTTTGCTCCTTGTTGACAATTCTCTAAGACTCGGTATATGTCTGCAATAATCATAGATACAATGTTGAATGTCTTCCCACCAATCCTCTGCATTAGGGTTTTGGTTACCATAGCCAACCCAGTATGAATTCTAACTTTATTCATTGCAAATATAATCAAACACAGGAAGCAAAATATAAAAGCAAAAACCCTGCGATGGACGTGTCCCAAGGATGTGATGGAAAACTCGCCAAACTAAGTACGGTAAGATTTGTTGTGACCGTTCCTATCATACAAGTAGTGGAAAGGGATGGATGAATCCTTCAAGCATAAAATTCCAAATTCTTCTTCAAACCCATCATTTTATGGAAGCCCCTACTTTTGCGATACTCAAGCATTAGCAAGCCCGGAGTTTCCCATACTAGACCGGCCAGTCCCCCTATTTTCTCTAGTAAAGGTGTCATTTCAATACCCCCAAAGTGGAATACGGCCCTTTCACAATCCCAGAACAATGTGGCAGCTTCTATGATCATGTTATTAAGTTAGACCTCTAAAAAGGATGGTAGAATTCCCAGATATTTTGATCACTAGAGTGTAAATCTTTCCACCAGCTTAGAAAGCTTGGGTGGATGTTGGTGACTATGCCGAACTATCAACTTCGTGCCTCATATTTTTGCAAGGAAAATAAGGTTAGACCTTCCTCCCATCGGACATGACTATTTAATATCAATGATTAGCATGAAGCATCTAGTTCTCCAAATAAATGATAGAACTTGATGACGTCCGTTAGGGTTTAGGAAAACCCAGTGGACTTTAGAAAAGGCTATCTTAAGGGATCATAATGTGGACAACATAACTGATCCGGCTAGGTTTGACCATGATGCATGCACAATTTGAATAGAGTAAGGTTTTTATGGGGTTTTAAACTGGTACCCTTGAGCGGATAAGACAAGAGGGAAGACTTGAAACTGTCGACTGCACCGCTGATCGACTTATTTTACCGCAAATATATCTTTCCAAATTTAGGGGGGTAACGATATAGGAAGAGTGCAACCACTCATTATAAGTGTTTCTACAGTATTTGTTTTGGCACGAGTGGAGTATGATGTTGAGCATGATTATGTGATTTTAAAAGCATGTTGGCATGTATTTGCATATTAAAAAAGCGATAAATACAACAATTTCATAAATTTAAAAGCAATAAAGAAAAGAAAACAAAGAACATATGTCAGTTTTCCCTCTAAAGAAGAAATTAAATGCTTAAAGAAATTAAACAGATAATTTCACACAAAGAGAGGTACAAATTCACAAGAATAATCTGAAATGGTAAAACCCTAAAAAATTCCTTAGCAGAGTCGCCATGCTGTCGTGCCCCCTTTTTCTTATGAAATCGGGTTTATGATATTTTGGGACAACTCTTTACTTTTGGGAAAGGGGTTTTGCAATTTTGAAGAGTCGCCACCTAATGATTTTAAGGTGTGTTAGGGCACCTATATGGTTCAACTACAACTACATTTGATAACATGGGATAAGGTAAGGGCTTGAAATAATCCTAAGGGAAAGGTGTTAGGCACCCCTCACGATCCACTAGTGTGGTTCCCAGCCAGATAGTTCTTTGTGAATTTGTGAAATTAACAAGTAAACAAACAAGGCTCAAATAAGAGGGGATTATGAATATACAAGTGTTTGAAAACGATTAAATAAAGCAAAAGTTTCGAAAAGAGTTATAACTAAGCATATTGATGCATGTAAATTGGTCCTAGGTTTGTTTGTAATATGGATCACATCAATGCAATACCCGATAATCACTCCTCAAAAGAGGGGCTACACATGGTATTAGCTCACCAGTCATCATATCCAAATCTACCCTTCCCACCCCGTAAAGGTATTAAATTGCGGATCGGTCTCGACCTCTATTATGTGCTATTACCCATCCCATTCCTACCAGTCTCGGAGGAATTTTAGAACTACTATTCCTATAAGAGGGAGGATTTAGGCATACTTGAAGGCTAAGGCGACATATAAAACACATAGGACTACATTTAAAGGAAAAACATGTAACCAATTAGGAGGCTCATATAATCCTCCGCAAATAATACATATAAATAGCACGACTCAAACATAGTTAATGTCTGAATTTTCTAAGTCCTAAAGTAGGGGACTTGAGTCAGAACCAGATTCATTATATAGATAAGATAAGAATTCCAAATCAGGCCTGCTTGTTGGTTATAGAAGTTAATAGTTAACGAAGGCAGTTCCAGTTTTATTCAAGTATTTACCTAAGGCTTGACTAGGTTTAATAATGATATCCTATGAGCATGATATCTAGAGTGATGCTGTAAACAATGATTAATTTAAAATATGCGATTTGGATCCTATAGGCATGCTTTCTAAACCATATTTATAAAAGAGTAGGTTGTTTAAACTGATTCAGGATAGTACGAGGCAAACCGATTTTTTTAACTAAACTGGTTTTAGATCCTATTGGCATGATCTCTATTATAGCTGAGTTTTATTCCTATAGACATGGTATCTAAGTATTAAAGGCTAATTTTTGTCCTATAGGCACGATATCTAATTGAACATGAGGTGGAGTAGGCATGCAAAATTTATTAAACAGATCCTATAGGCATGTTATCTACCCTTTCTAATAACTTAAAACACGTATAATTACCCCATTCCTTCTAGCCTATCCCAATATTTGTTAAAAATTATTACAGTCTAAATACTTGAATTACAAATAAAGTGCAGAAATAAGAAATTACAACCAAAAGAAGCCTAATCTTGACTTCCTACTTGAGTTATATAATTAATCACTTCAAATTCCAATGATGTCCAAGCCTTCCTCATACTTGGGTGTGTCAAAGTTCCTTAAGGATCTCAAAGGACCCCGGGCAGTGCTTACACCCAGGTTTGCATAACTAGACAGAAGTAAGTGCAGTGCGGAAGGGCCATCCTTTATGTGTCAAAGTTCAGATGGAGGTCAAGGGTCCCAAGGCAAGGCTCAGACAAGAGGGGCAGAACCTAGGTTCTAAGAATATAGTGGAAGTGCAGAACAAAGATTTATTAAGACTAGTTAGAAAATAGTAAGTAGTAAAGGGATTTTTAAAATAGTTGTTGTGCTGAAACAAAATCAGTAATGATTTAAAGGGGCAAAAGATTATGGGATTTATTGTATAACCCCAGCAGGGGTCTGATTTGGTCATGCACAACAATAGCTGGTGCTGGCATAAACACAAACCATCGAAATGAACACAAACACATATGGGGGATATGGAGGGTTTGGGATTCATAAGGTGGCAAGTAAATAACAAATGACTGACAGAGTGCACACATAAAGGAGCAATAATTTAAAAAAAAAGGAAGGGAACATATTTCAGCTTGCTAGTAACATAAATAGACTGCATAAACATGAGCGGAAGTGAACACGAATGAGAAACTGAAGAAACTTAAAGAAACATGTTGTTGTTGAGACTTAAAAGTTAACTAGGACATACCAGTAGAGCAGCAAAATGTAGAAAGGTAAAGCAAACAAGAGTCCACAGTCTAGCCTTGCCTTTCAGCCGACTAGACAAAGCAATAGCATAAGTAACAGTAAAGAAATAGAGAATTTTGAGTATAAGTGTGTGTTCTGAACTCAAGTTGTTCGTTTAAAATAAAAGAGGGTATGGTGTTTATAGTTTTGAAAATGAGTAGAAAAGAGGTAAACAGATGAGTAAAAATTCACTATTTCTCGGATGAGTAAAGGAAAGGAATCAATTAATTTTAAACAGATAAGCAAAAATTAGGGCTCGTAAGAAAATATTTTAGAATTAGCTAGAAGAATGAGGAAATCAAGATCAATCAGGAAACGAATATGATTCTTCACTTCACCATATAAATAGCAAGGGATGAACAAGCATGCAGAGTTAAACATGTTGACAAAAAGGAACAACACAAACATACAGTAGTAGTAGGGGTAAGTTAGGGTTCAGTAGCAAGAAAATATTCGAAGCACAGTAGTCAAGTAGGTCAAGTAGTCGCATAGAATAGACAGTGAAGAAGAACATAGTAATAGCTAAAGAGAAATCGGAAACAAGTAAAGGTCTCACAGTAACAAATGAGGCAAAACTTCTAAGAAATTCGGGCTTCAATAGTAGTTGATTTTAAGAACTCAAATCATATAGCTCAAACAATGAGAAGAGAGGCAGAAACAAAGAACTTAATCGAACGATTACACATTTAAACAAATAGTTTCAGAGCTCGGATAAGACCAAAAAGGTAACTAGGGTCTTTAACATGCAAAAATAGGTATAAGAACATCAAGAGCAAGTCATTTTAAACATAGAAAAATCACAAACAACATTAAAATCCAAGACGAGATCTTTTAAAAAACTAAAAGGAAAAAAACTTAATCATTGAAAAATGACGAGTTGTTTTGAAAGAAAATCGAGGAACCTTCATGAAAACACTTAAGAAGTTCGTAGTAAGCACAATTCTAAGATAGATCTAAAGAAAATTGAAAGACCTTAAAGCTTAGGGTTTCTAAAAACCCAAAAAAGGTGAGAAAGACCATGAAAGTTACCGATCTAATTAGGAAAGACAAGGATCTACCTTGAAAGGCCAGAATGGCTGGAGAAAGGTCATGGATGGCTGGAGAAAGGCCATGAACAATAGTCGAGCAAGGACTGGACCAGATCTCTTTGAGGTCTAGCCATGAAACCATAGAAATCAACACCCAGGACTCATAGGAGGCTGATACACATCTCCAATGGCCTAGAGAGGCCATGGATTAGGTAGTGGTTAAGGCGGATTAGGGTGGGATAAGGTGGAAGTGGTCAGGGTTCATAAGGGGTTGTAGAGAGAATTGAGAGAATATGGGGTTCAAAGGCGGCGGGTGGTGGAAAATGAATTAGATTTAGGGGTCGTTCATGGTTAAAAATGGTAGGGGTGAATATTGGTCGTTGATCCGAATGATCAACGGCCTGGATTAAAGAGGGAATGTAGGGAAGTTCGGGTTGGGTCATTTAAATTGGGTTAGGGGCCAGGTTTGAATTGGTATTAGGCCGGGGAAATTGGGTTTAATTTGGTGTTAAAATTAGGCTAAAATTGAAATGCAATTGGGCTACATTTTAAATAGCCATTTTTCCCAATTTAATTTATAAAAAATGATAAATTAATTTTTCAAAACAAATTAAAAGCACTAAAATGATTTATAACATATAATTAAAATTTTAAAAATATAGGATCCCGTTTTATAAACATGAGACAAATTTAAACATAAAAATGACAAATATTGTAATTATGGGCAATTAGCTTTAAAAAATACTAAATAAAATTATAAAATTATGTAAAAACTACCTTAGCCATATTTTTGTATAAAAATGAGAATCCAATAAAAAACCATCAAAATATAATTTTGGACATAGTCATTGGGATCTTATGGATAAAAAGGTGAAATAAATTGATTTTAAAACCTTTAAAAATTATGAAAAAATAATAAAGCATTTGGACATACTTATACGTGCATATATGTGTTATTTTGAAGTTATTTTGCATAGTGAAACAAATGTATAGGGAAAAATTGTGTATCAACAGTTGCCCTCTTTACCCGGGAAGGAGGGCAGCTGTTGATACACAATTTTTCGCTGGACTATGAATGCAGTCTATGAACGGTTAGGATGACATCTTTAGACCATGATGTACTGGGCCATGAAGCATATAATAAAGGATTCTCAGGCCGTGAAATAATGTTCTCAGGCCATGAGGATGGTGCCTCCGAACCAGGATGCTTTTGAATAATGATATGCAAAGGACTGAAAGAAATCATCGTGCCATGACATGGTGTTCTCAGGATCTGAAGATGGTTTCTACGAACGATGACTCCTTTGGATGAGTTGGTGATATCTCAGTCCATGAAGGATGAGTAGCATGTGGCGTTCATTCAACCGTGCAATGTGGTGATCTTTCGGCCATGCAATTTGGCGATCTTTCAGGCCTGCAATGTGGCGATCTTTCGGCCCTGCAATGTGGCAATCTTTCAGCCGTGCAATGTGGTGATCTTTCAGCCGGGCAATGCGGCGATCTTTCAGTCATGCAATGTGGCGATCTTTTAGCCGTGCGATGTGGTGATCTTTCAACCGTGTAATGTGGCGATCTTTTTTCCAGGAAATGTGGCGATCTTTTAGATGTGCAATGTGGTGATCTTTCAGCCGTGCAAATTGGCGATCTTTCAGCCGTGCAAGGTGGCAGTCTTTTAGCCGTGCAATGTGACGATGTTTTAGCTGTGCAATGTGCCGATCTTTCAGTCGTGCAATGTGGTGATCTTTTAGTTGTGCCATGTGGTGATCTTTTAGCCATGCAATGTGGCGATCTTTTAGTCGTCCAATGTAGTATGAGCCAATCTTTTAGCTATGCAGTGTAGGTGGAGACAATGTTTAGTCTCAGAAGGCAGAATGGTAGCGTTATGCAGATTGAAAGGCAGAATAGTAGCCTTATGCAATGCTGATATAGATGGAGGTAGAGCTTAACCTCGAAAGGCATAATAGTATCCTTATGCAAATAGGAAGGCAGAATAGTAGCGTTATGCAATACAGATGCAGATAGTAGCCTTATCCAAATAGGAAGGAATAATAGTAGCTTTATGCAAATACAGATGCAGATGGAGGTAGAGCTTAACTTCGGAAGGTAGAATAGTCGCCTTATTCAAGTTGGAAGGCAGAATTGTTGCCTTATGCAATGCAGATGCGGATGGAGGTAGAGCTTAGCCTCGGAAGGTAGAATAGTAGTCTTATGCAAGTTGGAAGGCAGGATGGTAGCCTTATGCAAGTTGGAAGGCAGAATGGTTGCCTTATGCAAGTTGGAACGCAGAATGGTAGCCTTATGCAATGCAAATTTAAATAGAGGTAGAGCTTAACCTCGGAAGGAATAGTAGCCTTATGCAAGTCGGAAGGCAGAATAGTACCCTTATGCAATGCAAATGTGGATAGAGGTAGAGCTTAACCTCAGAAGGCAGAATAGTAGTCTTATGCAAGAAATAAAATAGCAAATGACAGTAGAGTTTTCTTAGCTGATAGTAGATTGTAGCGTGGTTATTACTGGGAGCGTTGTGACATATGGATCATTACGAGTGTGTGTTGTTAGCAAGTATTAGTAAGTGCAGTGGTTGGGAGAATCGTACTCTTGAACAATGTTGTTTCTATGGGCGTACAATATGTTCAATTATTTCGTAATCCTAGTGACTGCATCCAAAGAAAAATGGTGAGTTTTGTAAAAGGGAAGGTTAGTTCGTAACCCCGCTGGCTTTGTTTGACTCGTTCGGCTTTGATCTAGCGATACCGTTTGTATCATTGGGGTAGTGTTGCTAAACAAAGCATTTTAAATAATAGACATGCATGATTTTGCAAAAGTATGACATAAATGTATAATTAAAAATAGTTTTTAGATGGACCACCGACTATGACGCAATTCAGGACATTTCAACCTCTCTTGCTACAGAATTTTGAGGGTCGTCATCAAAATTCTTCCCCTAATTGAAGGGTTGATGTTTCTTAATGTTGCTTGTGTGTCCATCGGCTGAAATCACTTTAGAATTTTGAGGTTCCTCCTCAAAAGTCAGCCCCAGTTTACTATTTGGAGGGGGGGAGGAGGAATGAAAATTTTATCGAATAGTGACCGAACCTATAGGGCTACCTATGTATCCTCTCTTAAACGGGAATCAGGTCAGGCGTAGATCAACTTACATAATATAGGGAAAACATAAGGATTACACATAGTAACGCTTAACTGCATTTGAATTAACCGGCCTTGGCCAAACTTCTCTATCTATTTCTGCAAGTATGAGGGCTTCTCTTGTCAAAACCCAGTGAACCACGTACGGAACCTGCCTGTTGGGAGAGAACTTCTCTTTGGCTTCATCTTGATGCTAAAAATTTATTTTTAACACTAGTTGTCCCGGTGTGAAATGTCTTGGCCTAACTGTTTTATTGAAAGCTCTGGACGTTCTTTTCTGATAGAGTTGACCGCGATAAACTGCGTTCATTCTCTTTTTGTGTATAAGGGCTAGTTGCTTATAACGACTCTTCACCCATTCTGCATCGTCGAGCTCAGCTTCCAGTTTGATCCTTAAGGAAGAAATTTCTACTTCTGCAGGAATGAAAGCCTTTATACCGTAAATCAACATATACGGGGTTGCTCTGGTCAATGTGCGGACTGTTGTTCGATACGCCAATAGAGCAAATGATAACTTCTCGTGCCACTATTTATGTTTCTCTATCATTTTACTCATTATCTTCTTGATATTCTTGTTCGCGACTTCTACTGCCCTATTCATTTGAGGCCTGTAGGCTGTGGAATTTTTGTGTCTGATCTTGAAAGTTTCACACAAGGCTTTCATCAAGTCGCTACTGAGAGTGGAGCCATTAACTGTAATGATTGACTCTGAAATATTGAATCGACAAACAACACGGTTGCGAACAAAGTCTGCCATGACTTTCTTAGTCACTGCTTTGTAAGATGCTACTTTAACCCACTTGGTGAAATAGTCAATTGCCACTAGGATAAACCTGTATCCGTTGGAAGCTGCAGGCTCGATTGGTCCAATAACTTCCATTCCCAGGCGGCAAACGGGCATGGTGAGCTTGTTATGTTGAGCTCTCTTGGAGGTACTTTATCATGTCTGCATGTATCTGATAGCGACGGCATTTTCGGACATATTAGATGCAGTATGTTTCCATAGTGATCCAAAAGTAACTAGCCCGGAGTATCCTTTTTTGCTAAGACAAAATCATTCATATTTGGACTATATGTCCTAGCATGAATTTCTTCTAGTAGTCTGGATGCTTATTTTGCGTCAACACACCTTAATAATCCTAAATCAGGAGTCCTCCTATATAGGATTCCTCCGCTATAAAAGAAGTTATTAGACAATCTCTGAAGTGTGTGTTTCTGAATATGATTGACAAGCTCCGGGTACTCTCTTTCTGCCAAATATTCTTTGATATCATGAAACCAAGGCTTTTCGTCTGCCTCATGTTCAACATGGGCATAGTAAGCTTGCTGATTATGAATTTTCACTGGAATGGGATCAATGAAATTCTTGTCGGGATGCTGTATCATAGATGATAGGGTAGCCAATGCATCAGCGAACTCATTCTAGATTCTAGGAACATGTTAGAATTTCTTCCTCCTGAACCTCTTTCTCAATTCTTATACATGATGCAGATATGGGAGTATCTTGGAGTTCTTGGTTGCCCATTCCTCTCGTACCTCATGTATATATATGTCTGAATCTCCAATCACTAGTAGCTCTTGAATGTTCATGTCAATGGTCATTTTAAGCCCTAAGATGCAGGCTTCATACTCGTCCATATTGTTGGTGCAGAGGAACCTGAGTTTTTCAGACCACGGATAATGCTGACCAGTTTCTCATATTAAGACTGCTCCTATGCCAACTCCTTTGAAGTTTGCTTGTCCATTGAAGAACATTCCCCAACCGTCATAGGATTCTGCAATGACTTCTCCTATGAATGATACCTCTTCATCAGGAAAGTACATTTTCAAGGGTTAGTATTCTCCATCCACGGGGTTTTCAGCAAGGTGGTCTGCCAGTGCCTGTCCCTTGACCGCCTTCTAAGTCACATAAACAATGTCAAATTCACTCTACGGGATTTGCCACTTGGCTAGCTTGCCAGGGGGTATGGTCTTCTGAAAGATGTACTTCAAAGGATCCATCCTTGATATGAGATACGTAGTGTAGGCACAGAAGTAATATATCAACTTTTGAGCTACCCAAGTCAAAGCACAACAGGTGCATTCCAAAAGAGAATACCGGGACTCGTACGGGGTAAACTTCTTGTTGAGATAATAAACAGCTTGTTCCTTTCCCCCCATTTCATCATGCTTCCCTAGAATGCAACCAAAAGATCCATCTAACACTGCAAGGTAGAGTAATAAGAGTGTACCTGGCTCGGGCAAAACTAGGACTGGTGGTGTTAACAGGTACTCCTTGATTTTGTCGAAGACCTTTTGGAAATTATCAGCCCATTTGGTAGCGGTGTCCTTCTTTAACATGATAAAGATTGGCTCACAGATAACTGTAGACTGTGCTATAAATCGGCTGATGTAGTTTAGCCTTCCCAAAAAATTCATAACATCTTTCTTGTTCTTTGGAAGTGGTAGTTCTTGAATGGCCTTGACCTTTGATGGTCCAGTTCTATTCCTTGGCAGCTCACAATAAACCCGAGCACCTTCCCAGCAAGAACCCCAAATACACACTTTGCGGGATTTAGTTTTAGGTTGTTCCTCCATAGTCTATTGTAAAACTTCCTCAGATCTTCTATGTGGTCAGTGGAATTCTTCGATTTGATGATAACGTCATCCATATATACCTCTATCTACTTCTGTATCATATCATGGAAAATGGTTGTCATGGCCCTCATGTAGGTGGCCCCTGCATTTTGCAGGCCGAATGGCGTCATCTTGTAACAATACACTCCTCACGGTGTAATGAAAGCCATTTGCTCAGCATTTTCCTCATCCATCCAAATCTGATGATAACCTGTGAAGCAATTTACGAATGACTGTAGCTCATGTTTGGCGTAATTGTAAATCAGGATATGTATATTCGGCAAGGGGAAGTCATCTTTCGGACTGACCCGGTTGAGATCCCGGTAGTAGACACAGACTTCGACCTTCCCATCCTTCTTTGGTACTGGCACAATGTTGGCTAACCATGTTGGGTACTCAACTACCCTGAGAACCTTATCTTTGACCTGTTTAGTTACTTTTTCCTTGATTATCAAACTGATATCATGTTTGAGATTTTTGAGCTTTTGCTTTACCGGTGGACATATTGGATCTTTTGGCAGTTTGTGAGCCAAAATAGACGTACTCAGACCAGTCATGTCATCATACGACCTGCGAATATGTCCTCATACTCCTTTAGAAACTATGTGTATTCTTTCTTCTCTGATTGCGATAAGTGAATGCTGATTTATGTTTCCTTGATATTTTCTGCATCTCCCAAGTTAATAATTTTGGTTTCGTCCAGGTTGCACTTTGGTCTATTCTCAAAGTTCTCAACTACTTTGACAATCTCCTTAGGTATTTCATCTTTTACTGAGTCAATGTCCGTTTGTTATGTTGTCTCATTGCATGTCACAGTCAATGGTTCATCAAGATAAGTAATAGTATTGTTGTATTGGTAAAGTAAGGAGGAAAATGATAGAAATAAATATTAATTCATCGAAGAAATCAGACATGCTTTGATAAATTGAATAATTGCTTTGAACATTGAAGATCTTATTGCGGGAATTGAAAAATGCGAAAAGAAAATCATTCAGTAAATAAAATAATGAATAGTGCTTGTTTTAGCCTTGCTACCCCGAGGCTCGTCGGCTTTGGTTGTTCTGATGGTTCAATTATTGAGATGTGCCTCTCTGCTTAAGATGATCATGTCGGAGTGCACGAACTAACCTTAAGGGATGGGAATAATAAAATAAAAAATAAAACAAAAGGTAATCAAGTTAGTGAGAATTATAAAAAGTATTGCAATATTAAAACACATAGTGCAGGAATGTAAAGCGTGTCCTAATTTGGGAACCTCGTTGTGCCCGAGGTAGGCCAAGCAACAAATTGATTCAGAGAGCTTGGAATGTTAAATGATTCATTTCATTGATAAAAACAAGACGAATCCCAAATTGACATTAAATAAACAGAAAATAAAAGTTACTAATGGCCACTAGCCTTGTTACATTTTAAAGCAAAGAAGATAAATTCCCATCTACTATAGTCCCGGAAGGACCTTCCCCAGATTCGGTATCCTTGGCTCCATCGAACAACTTCCCCAGCTTGCGAAGACCCAACAACAAGTATGCTCTAGCTAGATATCTGCCTTCAGCCCCTTTAGCCTCTTGACATCTTCAACCCTTTCGAGAAAATTTCTTTCCAGTTCCAATATGCCTTGCTCCAAGTATCCAAGTCCTTTGTTGGCGTTGGTAGCCATATCTTTCCATTCCTCGATCATCTTCTGGTTGGACTCTTGTGTTTGGCGATATTCACTTTCGCACTCGCGGATCCTTTTGCGCAACTAGTTTTACTTGACATGTGCTTCAGCCTTTTCGTCTATAATATTGTGGCCTCGAACGAACCCTGGCTGGCCCAAACCATCATGATTTTCTTCCAACCAACCTGAATAGTAAGGAGTACAATCGACGTGATATATGTCTGGCTCTATGTGGTTTCTCCCCATTACGATCTTGCTATGCCACATGTGTTGGGCTTGGCACTTGTAGGTACTATCATCACCGTGGAAGTCGGCTCGAAAGTGGCTCATCTTGTCGACTCTGGGTACGACTTGCTTTGTACCCGCTTGTCTCATAACTCACAGAGGGACATAAGGGTATTTTCCTCTGAGTCCAATTAGTATTAGGAAAGGTGCATCTCTGGATCGGGCGATGAACTCCTCCGTCGGAAACCATTCAAACATCTACTGAACTTGTTATTCGGTTAGATTATCAAATAGCTCAACCCACCCTTTATCATCCTCAAGGCTTAGTGAACATGTCGGGGATGTAATTCATTTGCTTCGGATAGTGGAAAGCTATGTGATCATCCTAGTCCATACACTAAATTTCTTGTCGATATTTGCCTTTTTGGAGATGCTCCAAAAGCCAAAGTTGAAGTAGCAGATTGCAACCTTCAAAATGTTTCGCTCCTTGTTGACAATTCTCAAAGGCTTGGCATATGTCTACAATAATCATAGGTACAACACTGACTGTCTGCCCACCAATCCCCTCCATTAGGGTTTTGGTTAACACAGCCAACCTATTATGAATTCGACCTTTCTTCATTAGAAATACAACCAGACCCAGGAACCAAAATATGAAGATGAAAACCCTGCGATGGACGTGTCCCAAGGATGTGATGGCGAACTCGCTAGAGTAAGTACAATAAGATTTGTTGTGACCGTACCTATCATACAAGTAGTAGAAAGGGATGTATGAATCCTTCAAGCATGTTAATTCCGGATTCTTCTTCAAACCCATCATTTTAAGGAAGCCCCTACCTTTGCGATTCTCAGGCATTAGCAAGCCCAGATTTTCCCATACTAGACTGGCCAGTCCCCCTATTTCCTCCAGCAAAGGTGTCATTTCAATACCCCCAAAAGTGGAATGCAGCCTTTTCACAATCTCAAAACAATATGGCAGCTTTTATGATCATGTTATTAGGTTAAACCTCCAAAAGGGATGGTAGATTTCCCCGATATTTTCTTACGAGATTTTGATCACTGGAGTGTAAATATTTCCACCAGCCTAGCGACCTTGGGTGGATGTTGGTGACCATGCCGAATCTGGGGACTTCATGCCTCATATTTCTACAAGGCAAATAAGGTTAGACCTTTCCTCCACCAGACTTGACTACTCAATATCAATGATTAGCATAAAGCATCTAGTTCTCCAAATAAATGCACATAACATGATGACGTCCATTAGGGTTTAGGGAAACCTAGTGGACTTTGGACAAGGCTATCTTAAAGGATCATTATGTGGATAACATAAGTGATCCAGCTAGGTTTGACCATGATGCATGCACAATTTGAACAGAGCAAGGTTTATTTGAGGTTTTAAACTGGTAACCTTGAGCGGACAACTCAAGGGGGAAGGCTTGGGAATTTTCACTGCATTGTCGATCGACTAGTTTTACCACAAATATGTCTTTCCAAATTTAGGGGCTAATGATATAGGAAGAGCGCAACCATTCATTATAAGTGTTGCTATAGTATTTGTTTTGGCACGAGTGGAGTAAATGTTGAGCATGATTATGCAATAATTAAAAGCATGTTGGCATGTATTTTGCATATTAAGAAAGTGATAAATACAGCAGTTTCATAATTTAAAGCAATAAAGAAAAGAAAACAAAGAAGATATGTCTCTTTTGTCTCTAAAGAATAAATTAAATTCTTAAAGGAATTAAACAGATAATTGCACACAGAGAGAGGTACAAAACCACAAGAATAATTTGAAATGGTAAAAGCCTAAAAAAAACCCAGCAGAGTCGCCATGCTGTCACGCCCCCTTTTTCTCGCAAAATCGGGTTTATGACATTTTGGGACAACCATTTCCTTTTGGGAAAGGGGTTTTGCAGTTTTTAACAGTCGCCACCTAATGGTTTTAAGGTGCGTTTGGGCACCTATAGGGTTAAACTATAACTACGTTTGATAACCAGAGATAGGGTAAGAGCTTAAAATTATTCCAAGGGGAAGGTGTTAGGAACCTCTCAGGATCCTCTAGTATTGTTCTCAGCCAGATAATTCTTTGTGAATTTTTGCAATTAATAAGCAAACAAAAAAGCAAAAGTTTCGAAAAGAGTTATAACTAAGCATATTAATGAATGTAAAGGGGTCCTAGGTTTGTTTGCAATATGGATCACATCAATGCAATACGCGGTAATCACTACACAAAAGAGGGGCTACATGTGGTATTAGCGCACTGGTCATCATATCCATATCCACCCTTTCCACACCGTAAAGGCATTAAAGCGCGGATTGGTCTCGACCTCTATTGCGTGCTATTACGTGCCGGAGGAATTTCAGGACTCTTATTCCTATAAGAGGGAGGATTTAAGCTGACTTTTAGGTTTAAAGGTAAAACACTAAGGCGACATACAAAACACGTAGGACTATATTTAAAGGGAAAACATGTAAGCAATTAGGAGGCTCATATAATCCTCTGCAAATAATACATATAAATACCATGACTCAAACACAGTTAAAGTCTGAATTTTCTAAGTCCTAAAGTAGGGGATTTGAGTCAGAACCAGATTCATTATATAGCTCAAATAAGAAGTCCGAATCAGGGTTGCCTGTTTGTTGTAGCGGTTGATAATTAATGAAGGCAGTTCCAGTTTTATTCAAGTATTTATCTAAGGCTTGCCTAGGTGTAATATTGATATCTATGAGCATGATATCTAGAGTGATGTAATAAATAGTGATTAATTTAAAATAGGCTATTTGGATCCTATTGGCATGCTTTCTACACTGTATTGATAAGGGAGTAGGTTGTTTAAACTGATTCAGGATAGTACGAGTCAAACCGATTTTTTAGCTTAACTACTTTTAGATCGTATAGGCATGATCTCTATTATAGATGATTTTTATTCCTACATACATAGTATCTAAGTATTAAATTCTGATTTTTATCCTATAGGCATATTATCTAATTGAACATGAGGTGGAGTAGGAAGGATTTATTTGATCATTGCGAAATTTCTATAGACATTATTTCTATAAAAATATTAATTTTAATCTTATATGCATGACATCTAATTTCGAAGATGACTTTAGTTTTGTAGGAATGATGTCTGATTATAGCCATTTAGATCCTATAGGCATGGGTTCTATGTGTGGAAGTAAAATATGCAGAATTTATTAAACAGATTCTATAGGCATGTTATCTACCCTTTCTAATAACTTAAAACATATATAATTACCCTAATCCCTTTTTCACTATCCTTCCCTAATATATATTACAAATAATTACAGACCAAATATTTGAATTACAAAAAAAGTGCAGAAATGAGAAACTACAACCAAAAGAATCCTTATCTTTACTTCCTATATAAGTTATATAATTAATTATTTCAAATGCCAATGATGTCCAAACCTTCCTCTTACCTGGGTGAGTCAAAGTTCCCTAAGGAACCCAAGGGTCCCCGGGCAGTGCTTACACCCAGGTTTGCATAACCAGACATAAGTGAGTGTTGTGTGGAAGGGCCATCCCTTATGTGTCCAAGTTAAGAGGAAGCTCAAGGGTCCCAAGGCAAGGCTCACACAAGAGGGGCAAAACCTAGGTTCTAAGAATATAGTGGAAGTGCAGAACAGAGATTTAATAAGACTGGTTGGAAAATAGTAAGTAGTAAAGGGAGTTTTAAAATAGTTGTAGTGAAACGGAATCAGTAATCATTCAAAGGGTCAAGGTATTATGGGATTTATTCTATAAACCCCCCAACAGGGGTCTGATTTGGTCATGCACAGCAATAGCTAGTGCTAGCATGGACATAAACCACCCAAAGGAACACAAACACATATAGGGGATATGGAGTTTTGGGATTCATAAGGTGGCATGTAAATAATAAATAACTGCCATAGTGCACATAAAGATGAGTATTAATTATAAAAAAATAGGAAGGGAACATATTTCAGCATGCTATTAACATAAATAGACTGCAGAAACATGAGTAGAAGTTAACTCGAATGAGAAAATAAAGCATCTTAAAGAAACATGTTTTTGTTGCGACATAAAAGTTAACTAGGAAATTCAGTAGAGAAGCAAAATGCAGAAAGGTAAAGAAAACAAGAGTCCACAGTCTAGCCTTGGCTTTTAGCCGGCTAGACAAAGAAATAGCACAAGTAGCAGTTACGAAAGAGAGAATTTTGAGTGTAAGTATGTGTTCTGAACTCAAGCTATTCGTTTAAAAGAAAAGAGGGTATGGTATTTATAGTTTTGAAAACGAGTAGAGAAGAGATAAAGTATTAAACACAAACATAGAAATAATCATAATCAAAATCAATTAACACAACGGATTCCCTTTAATTAAGGAATTACTGTTTAACGCGTAGTAACAGGTTTAATTAAGGAAAGAAATCAGTTTGGGGATAGATTGAATATTGCCATATAAGGGGCAGTAAAAGCATGAAGTAAATAATCAAGTCTAAGTGCAAAATATGCTTATTTTGGAAAATTATTCAGCAAGGTAAAACATCACAGTAAAGGAAAGGAATCAATTAATTTTAAACAGATGAGTAAAAATTATGCCTCGTAAGAAAACCTTTTACAATGTAACATGTAAAGAGAAATCAGAAACAAGTAACAAATGAGGTAATTCTTCTAAGAAATTAGTGCTTCAACAATAGTCGAGTTTAAGAACTCAAATCAGATAGGTCAAACAAGGAGAAGAGAGTCATAAACAAAGAACTTAATTGTACAAGTACACATTTACACAAACCGTTTCAGAGCTCGGATAAGACCAAAAAGGGAAATATTGTTTTTAACATGCTGAAATAAGTAGAAAAAAATCATGAGCAAGTCATTTTAAACATAGCAAAATCACAAACAACATTAAAATCAGAGATGAAATCATTTAAAAAACTAAAAGGAGAAACTTTAATCGTTGAAAAATGACGAGCTGTTTTGAAAGAAAACTGAGGAACCTTCACGAAAACGCTTAAGAAAGTAAGCATAGATCTAAGATAGATCTGAAGAAAATTGAAAGATCTTAAAGATTAGGGTTTCAGAAAACCCAGAAAGGGTGAGAAAAACCTTGAAAGTTACCGATCTAACCAGGAAAGATAAGGATCTGCCTTGAAAAGCCATGAATGGTCGAGAAAGGTCATTGATGGCCGTATAGTCGAGCAAGGACTGGACCAGATCCCTTCGAGTTCTGGGCATGAAACCATAGAAACAAACACCCAGAAGCCATAGCAGGCTGATACACATCTCCAATGGCCATGAGAAGCCATGGATTAGGCACGGGTTAAGGCGGATTAGGGTGGGATTAGGTGGCGGCGGCTAGGGTTTGTAAGGGGTTGCAGAGAGAATTGACAGAAGAGGGGATTCAAGGGTGGCAGGTGGTGGAAAATGAATTAGGTTTAGGGTCGTTCAGGGTTAAAAATGGTAAGAGTGAATACTAATTGTTGGTCCGAATGATCAACGTACTAGATTAAAGAGGGTAAGTAGGGAAGTCCGGGTTTGGGTCGTTTAAATTAGGTTAGGGGTCGGGTTCGAGTTGGGATTGGGCCGGGGAGATTGGGTTTAATTTGGGGTTACAATTGGGCTAAAATTGAAATGCAATTGGGCTAGATTTTAAATAGTCATTTCCCTATTTAATTTGTAAAAAATGATAAATTAATTTTGGAAATCAAATTAAAAGAAGTAAACTTATTTAAACATATAATTAAAAATTTAAAAATATAGGAACCCATTTTATAAACATGAGACAAATTTAAACCTAAAAATAGCCAGTATTGCAATTATGGGTAATTAGCTTTAAAAATACTAAATAAAATTGTAAAAATATATAAACATTACCTTAGCCATATTTTGGCATAAATATAAGAATCCAATAATTTAATGATCAGAATAATAATTTTGGACATAATCATTGGGATTTTATGTATAAAAAAGAGAAATAAATTGATTTTAAAACCATTAAAAATTATAGAAAAATAATAAAATGTTTGGACATACTTATATGTGCATATATATGCTATTTTGAAGTTATTTTGCATATAGAAAAAAATTGTGTATCAACAAGAGGCATACAATGAATACAAACACTCGGCGGTGGATGTGGCCCAGATAAGTGGGAGAGATCTCATCATGGTAGGTACAGAAAGACTTGCTATGGCCATATATCTCATACAGGTATTCGAAAGGTATGTAAGACTCCTTCAAGCACACTCGGTCGACATTTTTTTCAGCCCCATCATCTTTAAAACCCCCTTGCCAGTAGAGTTTTCTTGTACCAATAGCCCGGGACTATCCCAAGTCAACCCCGCAAGCCCTCCAATTTCTTCTAAAAGCGGTGTCATTTTTATCTCCCTAAAACAAAACACAAACCTCTCACTATCCCAAAATAAAGTTACAGGCTGGATCAACTTGTTGTTTGGCTCAATATCTAGCATAGAAAGCAGGTTATATGTACTTTCTCACATGTTTCTTGTCACTTGAGGAAAGGTCCTCCCACCAATATAGAAGCAATGATGGGATGTTGCTAACCATACCGAATTTTGGGACCTCGTGCCTCATTTTTTGAAAAAAACAAAAAGGTAAGGCCTCACCCCCACAAGACTTGACTATTTATATTTATAGAATCAGCACATCACCATTTAGTTCTCCTAACTAATGCACAGAACATGGTTGTGTCCACTGGGATTATGGAAAACCCAATGGACTTTTAGATAAGGCATATCTTAGAGTATCATTATGTGGACAGCATATTGATCCGACTAGGTTTGACCATAATGCTTGCACAATTTTGACCAGAGTAAGGCTATTATGGGGTTTTAGACTGGTACCCTCAAGCGGACAACGTGATAGGGAAGGCATGGAACCATCGACTGCACACAACTGGTTTTACAACAAATTAGCCTTTTCAAATTTAAGAGTAATAAATGGGAAGAGCGCAACCACTCATTAAGCGTTGCTATAGGATTTGATACGCATGAGTGGAATATGATGTGGAGCATGATTTATGCAATAATTAATAACATGTATTCAAGTATTTGCACTTAGGAAAAATTAATACTATATTTAAATAATTGAATGACAGTTACAAGAAAAAGAAACAAAAAAAAGTTAGTTTTAGGGATAAAGAATCATAAATGCTTAAAAGAAAACAAACAGTTAAATTAAAATAAGGGGAAAGGGTACGGGATAAAGCATGTTGGGGACTAACTCATAAGAATAAGTTCGTTATGATAAGAGCCTAAAGGTATCCCCAGCAGAGTCGTCATGCTGTCGCACCCCCTTTTTTTCCTATCTTTTTTACGGGAAATAAAAGGTTCGGGTTTCGACATTTATAGGGGCTATTAACTCATTTCCTTTTAGGAATTGGGTATTTTGAAGAGTCGCCACCTACGGATTTATGGTGCGTTAGGAAACCTAGAGCGATTAACTCTTGGATTGGTTTGAATTACCAGAGATTTAGCGTAAGGGTTTGAAATAACTTTGAGGGAAAAGTGTTAGGCACCCCTCTTGGTCATCGACTGTGGATCCCGGCCGAACTTGTACTTATGAATTAGTCCTTTAACAAGTAATTAAAACACATAATTGCAAATAAAGCGAGTTGGACATTGTATGACTCAAATAAAAGGACAAAGGATTTGAACAAGTTATATAGAAAAGTAAAGTTTTAGGCAAAGGGAATTTGGTAAGGAGGGGTCCTAGTTTGGTTAGCCTGCAGGATCACCCTATGCAATGCCAGGTAAACACTTCTTAACTAGGGGCTACACGTGATATTAACACGTAGTCATCATATCCATAACTACCTATTCCCACCCCTTAGTGGTTATTAAAGCGAGTGTTATTTGACGATCCTTATGCATGCTGTTACCCATCCCTTCTTAATGGTCCTGGAACAAATTAGGACCTCTACCTATAGGCAATACTAAACAAACTCCTAAGGTTTAAAGGAGAAAATACTAAGGCGAGAAGCAAGAACAAATAGGACTCATAGAGAATAAAAGCAGAAATGAGCAATGACTCAGTTTTACCTCAACAGATAAGGCATGTAAACAACACGACCCAAACATAAATAAGGGTAGTATTATTAAATAGGATCCTACGGCATGATGTCTAAGTGAATATCAAAACATACAAGATAGGCAGTTCATTTTATAAACTCAGAAGCAATGGCCCAATCAGTTTGCCTACTTATTTTAAGCTTGTTAACCATTAAATAGTAAACATATAAAGAGGCAGTTTCCAATTCTATAAGAGCTGAATACCTAAGGCTTACTTATGCGTAAGATAGTGCACAGTTGTTATCAGAACCATTAGATGTTCATAATTTATTTTTTTCCTAAGAGCATGTTGTTCTAGGTGTTACAAAAATACAGGGATTATTACCAGTTTGTTAAAGCATGATGAGGCCTTTAGTACTCCTTCTCAAGCATCAGCATTTTAACTAGTCGTAGCTAAGTGAGTATGAACGAGAACCCAAACATGGCATCTAATATGCACACATAAGATATAGAATGATTTGTATGCAAGATTCCTAAAGCAGAATTTCTAAATGCACAACAGGTTACAACATGATTTCAAAATATGCATAAGTAACAGTTTTATGTTAGTGCTGTTATTTAGCCTAAAGCAGGATTTCTATGTGATACAAATAATGTCAAATGAGATGCTGAAGTAGTAAACCTTGGAACGTGATATCGAATGCATAACATGCTTGGAATGTATTGGTCCTAAACATAGATTCTAATGCACATATGGGAAATGCAAACCTAAGGCATGGTTTCTACCCATTGATATTCATAACATATATGACTACTCTCCCCTTTTCACTAGCAAACCCCAATATTCGTTTATAAATAATTATTACATACCAGCTAGATAAATTGCATAAATAGATAAAAATAAAGAAGAAGTTACACTATAGAGAGCCTGACACAGGCCCAAATGATTTTCCCAAGCCTCCAATAGCCTCAAACGCCAAATTTAATAGACATTATCATTGTCTAGGTGCGTTAGAGTTCCCTAAGGATCTCAAGGATCCCTGGCAGTGCTCACCCCTAATATTTTCTAACCAGAACTGAGTAAGTATAGTGCTGAAAAGCCAACTCCAGTGCATCAGAGTTCAGAGGGACCTCATAGAGATCCCAAGGCAGTCATACACTGGAGGGGTAGAACTTAAGTACCTAAAAGTGAAGTGAGAGTGCTTGACATTTTCTTGAAAAGGTTTAAATAGGAAAGCAATATTTGAAAAGACTCGGTAGTTTTATAAATATACGAGTTGTTAATAAAACAGTTTAACAAGAGTGGTGTAATAAAAAAAACTACAGATCAAAATGTAGCGACCCAACCGGTCATTTTGAGCTCTATTGCATCGTTCACCAGTTTGAAGTCATAAGCAGTTTCATTTTAGGTTTTATGACTCGTAGGCATGGTCAAAGTTGAATTCCGGGAAGTTCGGAGTCAAATTGAAAAGAAAAATTCTCATTTCAGAAGCCTTAAGTTGGAAGAATCGACTAATATTGGATTTCAGAGTAAACGACCTCAGGATCAGGATTTGAAGGTTCCAGCAGGTTCGTATAGTAATTTTGGACTTGGGCGTATGTCCAGATTGGGTTTTGGAAAAAACCGGGAACATTTTGGCGCCTATTGTGGAAGTTAGCATTTTTGAGGAATTTCATAAGTGTGGGTTGAAGTACATTTTAGTGATATTGATGTTCGTTTGGATTCAGAGCCTGGGAATAGCTCTATATGGTGATTCTAGAATTGGGAGCGGGATTGGAAGTGAATTTTTAGGTCATTTTGAAGTCATTTTGGCAAAAGATAGAAATTTGAAGGTTTTTGAGAAGTTTTACCGAGAGTTTAAGTTTTTGATATCGGGGTCAAATTCTGATTCCAAAAGTTGGAGTAGGTCCATATTGTTGAATATGTCTTGTGAGCAAAATTTGAGGTCAATCGGACGTGATTTGATAGGTTTCGGCATCAAATTTAGAAGTTGGAAATCCTAAAGTTCATTAAGCTTGGATTGGAGGTCGATTTATGATTTTAGTATTAATTGATATGATTTGAGACCTCGAGCAAGTCTGTAATGTGTTTTGGGACTGGTTGGCATGATTAGTTGGGGTCCCAGGGGCCTCGAGTAGAATTCGGGTGGTTAACAGATCAAAAATGGAGTTTTGGAAAAGGCTGATGTTGTTGATTGCTGGTGTAACCGCACCTGCAAGGCTACAGCTGCGGTGTGGAGCTGTAGAAGCGGCCCTATGGTTGCATATACGAAATTAGTAGGGAGAGCTGGGACCGCATATGCGGTCATTTTGGCACAGATGAGATCTGAGTGGTCGCAGAACCGGAATAGGTTGGGAGCCCTGGACCGCAGAAGCAGCGTTTGGTCCGCACCTGTGGAACTGTAGAAGCGGTCAGGAGACCGCAGGTGCGGAAATGCTGGAGGCAGTGAGTTGTTTTAAAATTGGGATTTGTCCATTTTCTTTCATCTTTCTCTTGGCTTGGGCAATTCTTGGAGGGTTTCAAGAGGGGGTTTTCATCATCAACAACAAGGTAAGCTATCCAAACCTATCTTGAGTTATATACATTGATTATGTATGGATTTGAGCGTGAAATTGGTAGAAATTTGGGGTTTTGGTTGAAATACCTAGAAATTGATATTCTTGGAATTTGACCACGATTTTGGGTATGAAATTGAGAGTAAATTATATATTTCAGTTTGTGAGGCTATGGGTAGGCTTAATCTTCAAAAAATCTTGGAATTCAGGCATGTGGGCTCAAGGGCGTTTTTGTCAACTTTTCCATTGGGGTTAGGAATTGTTATAAATTGGATTGTAATGAGTAATTGAGCACATATTAATGAATTGCATAATTATTGATTAGATTTGGAGAATTTAGCATCGATTCGAGTCTCTGGAAGTGCGTGGCACGCCGGTTATGGATGTTTAGAGAGAGGTGAGTCTCCTTTCTAACTTTGTAAGAGGGAGTTGTCCTCATAGGTGAAATGATTAAATATGTGCTTCTAATTGTGGGTGCTATGTAGGCACGAGGAGACGAGAGCCCGTGCGTAGCTACTTTTATTTCTAAGTTCGGGTAGTCTAGGACCCAAAAGCATGATATACTTGGATTATTTGTAATCTTATTGACAATTTGAATTGCTCAAATCACATCGAATTAGTAAATGAATTTCTAAAAAAATGATTTAAGCTTCATCTCCCTTAATTGTTAAAAGAGAATTGGTTTTCTTGGATAATTGTTTCCTGATAACTTCTTGATTGGCTGGCTGAATGTTTTTATCAATTATAGAGCGGGCCAAACGCCTCGGTAGATTAAATAGATGCATCTATAGTTCGCGTCATTCGACCCTCTGGCAGTACACAATTTAAATATTGTTGGATCGGGCCGTACATCCTCAGCATGACTTGTGCATGCTTGTATAACTTGCCTTGAAACTTATTGAAATTGTTATTGTTTCTTCTCGGTTTGGTAATATATATAAAGTTGATGAAAATAAAAAGGATTTGGGAATTTCCAATAAAAGAATGAATTGTTTGCTTGCTTCATTCTATTGAATTATAATAATGTTTATAAAAATCCTTGATTATTATATTAGTGTGTACCATTACTGGACCACTAGTAAGTGTTGAAGTCGATCTATCGTCTCTACTTCTTCAAGATTAGACGGGATACTTGCTGAGTACATGTTGTTTTCGTACTCATGCTACACTTGCTATGCATTTTTGTTGCACAGGCACATGCATCTCTAATTCCTAGTGGGCGTAACAACATGGTTGATAGAGAGACTAGGGTGAGCTGCACTTCTCGAGACGACCCGCATCCAGCAAAGTTTTCAGATTATTGTATTAACTTTCTGTCCAATTTGTATTCTGGACGATTGTTGTATTATATTGTTTCATAGAGATAGCTTATGCACTTATGACACTGGATTCTAGGATGGTTATGGAATTGTTTAATATTAAATCTATTAAAGACGTCATCTTATTTCAGCTAATATCTTCATTTATTGTTTAGTTGCATAACGGAAACATTTTCAAGAAGTCCTAAAACGATAATTTAGTTAAATTTCTTGGTGTTGGCTTGCTTGATAGAGTGTACGGCGCCATCACGACCCTTATCGGCTTTTGGGTCGTGACAACATGGTATTAGAGTACTAGGTTCCCTTAGGTCTCACCAGTCATGAGCAAGTCTAGTAGAGTCTCGCGGATCCATACGGAGACGTCTGTACTTATCTTCGGGAGGTTACAGAGCTGTTAGGAGCACTTCACTTCTTTATTCCTCATCGTGCAATTTGATTTCTTAAGGCTTACGTCGTTATTTCCTTCCTACTCAATCTTACGCGATGCAAACTGCTGGTTAAAGATGGAGAATTCAAGAATTTTAATAGCACTACAGATGTGGTGTAAGATGTTTCTCCTGATATAGTTGGTTGGGATATTATTGTCGCCTTGCGAAAGGATTTTTCTATCGTTTCAGCCTGGTAGTTGTGCTTCTAAGATCTTAGAGGCTATGCAAAGGTTGATATGATGCTCACGATTGATGGTAGGATACCTGCCTATGTGTTGGGGTGGTGAATAATTTGAAGGGAAGGCTACTCAGTGCACGATTCAGAGATCTGATATTTTATTTCCGGTGGAGGGAAAGCAATTGCCTACGAATGTCCAGATTTGGGGTGATGGGGTAACGAGACTTGGTATTTTCGAGTGTGGTGGAATTTTCATCTGCGATGTAGTGTCATCATCCACGATTGTATATGTTAAGTTCGCTGGTGTTAAGATCTTCTACAATTCGCCTTAGTGTAGGATATTGTAAGATCGTATTGCGGAAACGACTATCAAAGATCACAGGGCAAGATTGAATGTGTGTTTCTAATACTGACGACTCGAGAAAGATGGTCTTCTAAAATGTTTAAAAGTGAGTAGCGGTCTATTGGTTCAGATGCTACCAAGAGAGATTTCGATCTAAGGCATTAGATGAGCAGGAATGGATAAGGAAGGACATGTGCGAAGTGTCATGCGGGGGTTAAACTTCTAGAAGGCCAGGTGTAAGAAGTGGAGGTCGGGTAGTTTCTTAAAGAAGTGAGTCTACCCAAAATGGGAGAGTGGTAGAACAGTATGTGGATTCATGGCTGGGTCTACGGACTTAATTTGAAATATCGGCTATTATACGGTGGGAGATCTGATATGACAAAAAGGGGTTGTTTGATATGAATGATGATACAATATAACTCTGTATTAGAAGTTATTGTCGCGCATTTAGTTGATGTCTATAAGAAGTGAGAGGACTAGTATAGTTGGTGAATGAGCACGGGATCAGGATGGGTTATTGATGTCGTAGTAATTGTACCTCATGCAACGACATTGGAAGACGTCGGCGTGTGATTTCCACATGTGAGTAGGTCTGCGGTCGCGTGGTTGGTAAAGCTCCTGCAAAAGATTTTACTAACTATCTAGTAAGACGTCAAATATGTGAATGTTGCTAGATATTCAAAGTGTTCATGAATCACTAACAGAAGGATATCGAGGAATCTGACAGTTTGATTGTGCAAGGTCGTGTCAATAAGAGATAAAGAATTATGGTGAGTTTCAGAGTTGTGTAATAATGGCTTCAAGCCAAGTGGGAGAGTCCCACCGCCTACGATTGGGTTGCATGGTTATCTACTTGCGAGGTGTGGATTATCAGTGTATTGCTGAGTTATTATAGCTTAGGAAAAAGAACATAAGTAGTAATTTGAGTAGAGGAATTGATAAATGTGTGCTATAGTTGGCCTTATTAACTCATGTTCATGCTTTGAGAAGATTGAGGACTTATGCTTTGTGTAGAGGTGATTTACAAGGGAACTTATTCAGCCGAGTGCTTCATTGAGATCGGTGTTCATATGCCAACAGAGCCTTGGAGTTGATTATATTCGGGACTGTCACACCTCTTTTTTACGGCGCTTTACATACTCCGGCGAAAGGGATATATATATATAAGCGTAAAAAAAA
>MU702091.1:10974-36228 GCA_026770625.1 Nicotiana glauca | reverse complement strand
ACGTGCATCGCTCGCTCTACAATGGAATCAGAGTTTATAGCTTTGGATAAAGCCGGTGAAGAAGCTGAATGGCTTCGAAATTTCTTAGAAGACATTCCGTTCTGGCCAAAACCTTTGGCTCTTATATGCATACATTGCGATAGTGAGTCTGCAATAGGACGGGCAGGGTGCGTTATGTATAACGGGAAATCTCGTCATATACGACGAAGACATAACACCATTAGGCAACTACTTTCTAGTGGAATTATTACGNAATCTAAAGGATTACACATTTAGTAATCACCTATGTAAGTGTGAAGTGGAAGCCGCTTCAATGAGAATTCTGTAAGGCCATTCTCTACGCACTTAAGAAACCAGGCGGTGTTCATGGCTGAAACGAACACAACAATGAGAACCAAAAGACGGTCAAGGATTGGTTGTGTGACATATGGTTGTCTAGGTATACACTAAAGTTCGACGATTCAAAGATATCAAATCTACCGATTGACCGAGTGTATCCGACATATGCTCACTACGGAAAGTTCAAAGGGAAACCTACTTATCCAGATGCAATTAATCCTTACTTGCAAATTACACAACTTTTATCTAAGTTCATTCCTGTTACAGTCATTCCCATTCATGTGGGGGATTGTTGGACTTTAAGCCATTGGCCTTTAAAGACTAGAAGTGTGAATTGGGAATTAGTGGGAAATAAAATGGAGGGAAATGAAAATTTGGAAAATTTGAATCAAGTGAGCTTTGACGAATGAACTTTGTCCTTCATTGGCGAGGGACAACTACATTTGTATGTGTATATATAGGATCACTTCTTAGAGCTCTTAAAAGGAGTTGAAGAGAATGAATCCTCGCGCCATCGTCGTCGCTCGCTCGGTGAGGGAAAACTACATTTGTGTGTGTATATATATAGGATCACTTCTTAGAGCAATTAAAAGGAGTTGAAGAGAATGAACCCTCGCATCGTCGTCGTCGCTTGCTCGGGTCAGCTCGGCTTCGGCTTCAACTTCGACTTTGGCTTTGGATTTGTCAAATGATCGATCGATAAGATTATTTTTTGGATAAAATTTATTTAATTAATTATTTAATAATTAATTAAATGCCAGTCATTTCATTAACGGAATTCAGCCTTTGCTGAACATTGCTTAACGGAATTAAGCCAAGCCTTTGCTAAACTTTGCTTAACGGAATTTTCCCTGCTGAACAGACACTTTTTCCTGAACAGACATCACACCTCTTTCGATAATTGCCTATAAATTCTGAGGCATGGCTTCTTTTTCCATTCACTGAAAAATTACAGAACTTCTTTCCTTCTGAAAAATCTTGCATTCTACTTCGCAGAATCTCTTCTAAATTCGTAAGTGTGATTTTGCTCCGTTCTTTAAGTTCGTTGGTATCCTGCAGTTTGTATTGTCACTGTTGCAGGAAGGTTTATTTCATTTCATATTGGGAGGATTTAATCCATTAGTTTGGCAACGTGTGAGGGGGTTAAAATTCTTTAAGGACGCACAAGAAAATTGTGGACTCGAAATATTTCTTATAGTTTACAGTTGTTCCGGTTTTTCTTCTAATAGTCTTTCTAATTTTGTATTTTAACACAGTAGCGATAAAATATATATCAAGAAGGGTCGGGCCCAAACAATTATACCTTCTCCTACACAAAAAAGGACAAGTTTTCAGGCCTGGATGGTCGCGGCCACGATGGGACCGCGGTAGAACCGCGATATATGGCATGTATGCTGCTTCAGCCCGCCTCAGGTTGGCGGTCGCCGTTGCGACCGCATTTTTTACCCTGTTACATTTGGAATTTGAAAAAACGTAAAACATGAAAGCTGTAGCTCTTTGAATTATAGTTTCAACCATACATTGTAGAGCCCAAATGGAGTTCTGAGCAAAACGTTATGTACATTTTACTAGACAGTGCGCAATATGCCTACTCGATTCTTTGTTTTGTTGCTCTATCATCCGTTGATTCCCGAATTTGATCCCGGCTTAATTCCTTGGGCTTTTACTCAGACTTCAAAGCTCCAAATCACTTGAATTCATTCCATAATATCTATATAGCTTGGAATCACTCTTAAAGGCATAAAACACACAATTAGTGCAAAACACTAACGATTAAAGCGCAAACTCAACTAAAATGCAGTAAATTAGAGTGTAATAATCTACTAAAATACGTAATTATAGCCTATCATCAATACGGAACCAGAGGCGGAGGTAGTGTACTACCTACTGGTTCAACTGAACTCATAATTTTCTGCGCGAAGTAAAAATATGTAAAAATTCATTAAAATTGCAAAAATAATAGATATTAACCCATAAATTTTAAAAATATAATGGGTTCAATGGTAAAAATATTAAAAATGACCCCATAAAATTTAAATTCTAAATTCGCCTCTGTATGGAACATTTACAGAGATAATCTGTTGCGAATTTGGACTAGCTAGGATCCAAATAGAATACCAAACATCGGGTAGAAAAGAAAGAAAAAAATGTCTAGGAACATGATGTGTAATTAAAGAACAAGACAATATATTTTAGGGAAAATTTCACATTAGAACAATTGAGTTTCATGCTTTTCAATTTTATAGCCCATATTTCAATTTACAACCAACTAGCCCAAAAATAATAGGCTAAGATTCAACATTCAACTCCAATAAGTTCTCAAAATTACTATCTAATTTCTAAAAAAGATTCCTCATGCTTTTAAACTAATTTTCGAATCAGTAACTGTGACTCAAGTATTAATTCAACAAACCAAATTCATTTGGGTGTTGAAAATTAAATTTTTAACAATCTTAAATATGTGGGTTTAAATTTCAAATTTGATTTTGTGAGAAATTTAGAGTGGGTATTATTTAGACTTATTAGAAATAGTATAAGGAGGTTGTATATAAAATTTACAACAATAACAACAAGCCCAGTTTGATCCCAACAAGTGGGGTCTGGGGAGGGTAGTTTGTACGCAGACCTTACCCCTACCTAATTCAGGTAGAGAGGTTGTTTCCAATAGACCGTCGGCTCAGGAAGGGCAAGAAGAAGAAGAGAAAAACAAGGGAGGAAGTAAGATGGAAGATAAAAGAAAAAAAGTAAAGGTAAAGGATAAGTGGCACCAAATAATAGCAACAAGGAATACAATACCTTAGGCGAACAAAACCACATAACATAATAAAAATCTAAGAATATGAAGGGACATGCATACTACTAAGACTATCGGTGAACAACTATAAACTATCAACTAATCTTCTACCCTAATCCTCGACCTCCACACTCTCCTATCAAGGGTCATGTCCTCAGTAAGCTGAAGCAGCGCCATGTCCTGCCTAATCACCTCTCCCCAATACTTCTTAGGCCTACCTCGACCTCTTCTCAAACTCTCCTTGGCCAACCTCTCACGCCTCCTAACTGGAGTATCAATGCCTCTTCTCTTAACATGTCTGAACCATCTCAGCCTCGACTCCCGCATCTTGTCCTCCACGGAGGCTACTCCTACTCTGTCCCGGATATCTTCATTCCTAATCCTATCTCTCTTGGTACACCCACACATCCATCTCAACATCCTCATCTCTGCTACTCTCATCTTCTGCATATGGGAGTTCTTGACTGGCCAACACTCAGCCCCATACAGCATAGCCGGTCGAACCACCACTCTATAAAACTTACCCTTAAGTCTTAGCGGCATATTCCTATCACACAAAACACCAGAAGCGAGCCTCCACTTCATCCATCTTGCTCCAATGTGATGCGCGATATCTTCGTCAATCTCCCCATTACCCTGGATAATAGACCCGAGATACTTAAAACTTGCTCTCTTAGGGATAACTTGAGCATCAAGCTTAACCTCTACGTCTACATCATGGGTCCCGTCACTGAACTTGCACTCCAAGTATTCCGTCTTGGTTCTACTCAGTTTGAAACCTTTAGACTCCAAGGTCTGTCTCCAAACCTCTAACCTCGCGTTAACTCCGCTACGCGTCTCGTCAATCAACACTATATCATCGGCAAATAGCATGCACCAATGCACCTCTCCTTGGATATAACGCGACAATACATCCATGGCCAAGGCAAATAAAAATAGGCTAAGAGCCGATCCCTGGTGCAACCCCATCACCACAGGGAAATGCTCCGAGTCACCACCCCCAGTCCTCACCCGAGTCTTAGCATTATTATACATATCCTTAATCACACTAATGTACACTACCGAAACACTGCTAACCTCCAAACACCTCCACAGGACCTCCCTCGGAACTTTATCGTATGCTTTCTCAAGGTCAATAAACACCATATGCAAATCCTTCTTCCTCTCCCTGTACTGCTCCACTAGTCTCCTTACCAGATGAATCGCTTCCGTAGTCGAACGCCCCAGCCTGAATCTAAACTGATTCTCGGAAATAGACACGCACCTCCTCACCCTGGCCTCCACCACCCTCTCCCAAACCTTCAAAGTGTGATTCAACAGCTTGATACCCCTATAATTATTGTAATTTTGGATATCACCCTTGTTCTTGTAAAGCGGAACCATCGTACTGCACCTCCATTCTTCAGGAATCTTCTTTGTCTTAAAAATAACATTAAATAGCCCAGTGAGCCACTCCAAACCTGCCCGCCCCGCACTCTTCCAGAATTCCACCAGAATTTCATCTGGCCCCGTCGCTCTGCCCCCATCGCCCTGCCCCTGCATATCTTACGCATCGCCCTTTCCACCTCCTCTACCGTAATCCTCCTACAATACCCAGGATCTCACCGACTCTCGGAGTGCTCCAACTCACCTAGCACAATGCGTCCATCCCCCTCCTCATTCAACAATTTATGGAAGTATGTCTGCCATCTTCTCCTAATAAGTTCCTCGTCCAACAACACTTTTCCATCCTCATCCTTGATGCACTTGACTTGGTCTAAGTTGCGGGCTTTCCTCTCCCTCGCCTTGGCCAACCGGTACAACCTCTTGTCCCCGCCTTTGCCCTCGAGCTCCTCGTATAAACGAGCAAACGATGCGTTCTTAGCCGTCGTAACTGCTAACTTCGCCTCTTTCTTTGCCTTTCTGTAACACTCCCGATAAATCCTTTTTTCCTCTTCGTTTGTACTCTCCACTAGCTTCAAATAAGAAGCTTTCTTAGCTTCCACTTTACCTTAAACCTCTCCATTCCACCACCAGTCCCCTTTATGATACCCAGGAGAGCCCTTCGTGACCCCTAAGACCTCTCTAGTAGCTACTCTAATGCAATCCGCAGTGGGGCACCACATACTAGACGCGTCCCCCCTACTCATCCAGGCCCTCATAGCTAACAACGTCTCCGCTAACTCCTGAGATTTGTCCTTAGTCAGGTTACCCTACTTAATCTTATGTTGCCTGCACCCCGCCCTCTTCCTCCTACTCCTCTTGATCTTCAGGTCCATAACTAGGAGCCTATGTAGAGTCGTAAGGTGCTCACTTGGGATGACCTTGTAGTCAATGCACAGACCTTTATCACACTTCCTGCAAAGAAGATAATCAATTTGAGTCTTGCCCATTGAATTCCGGAAAGTGACCAGGTGCTCTTCCCTCTTCGGAAAACTCGAGTTAGTTATAACCAAATCAAAAGCTCTAGGAAAATTCAATAGTGAATTACCCCCCTCATTCCTAACCCCAAAACTGTACCCGCAATGCACATCATCATAATCCCTAGCACTAGCCCCAATATGACCATTGAAATTTCCGCCAATGAACAACTTCTCTGTGTGCAGGATACTATGCACTATCTCATCCAAATCCTCCCAGAATTGCTTCTTGACCTCCTGGTCCAAACCTACCTGAGGAGCGTAAGCACTAATCACATTTACAGTAAACCCACCAACTATCAGCTTAATACTCATCAACCTATCATTTACCCTCCTAACCTCAACCACGAGCTCCCTGAGGTCCCTGTCTACTAAAATACCTACCCCATTCTTACCCCCAGCGCTCCCTGAGTACCATAGTTTATAGCCGTCTACATCTCGTGCCCTAGTATCCTTCCATCTAGTCTCCTGAAAACACGCTATGTTAATCTTCCTCTTCTGAAGAATCTTACCTAACTCTATAGACTTCCCCGTCAACGTCCCAATGTTTCAAGACCCAATTCTCAACCTAGAGGCTTTCTTACCTCCCCCCCCTTCCCACCCTTGGACCCCACCCCCTACCCCACCCGAGGACATGACCTTACTCTCACATCATCCACTACCGCCACTATAAACAAAAAGGTATTAGTTACACACTACCATTAAGAACCAATAATGGGTACGAAGGACTACAGGCTACGAACCCGAGGGCTAAAAAATAACTCAAAGGGACGACTACGATAACAGACACGTGAGCATGCACTGGAACAATGAATCTACCACATCCACGAAACTACCCCTATGCACAGACCGGTTTAAAATGATTAGATGAAACCTTAAGCTTAAATCACTAGTAGAAAAGACAGAAAAAGCAATCAATCCAATCAAAACCGCCGGCAAGGCAACAGTAAATAGATGTGCGCAAACACAATTCAAGAAAGATGGAACCTGGATCACAGTCGGGACGCGCTTCCAAATCCGCTGAATACTGCTGATATGATCAATTCCCACGAATAGAACCTGGATCTTTCGACTTGGTATACTCCAGATGCTGCGGAACCTGACGTATAGATGTTGCTCTACTTCTTGTGCGTGTGCACCTCCCTACCGCCACCAAACAGCCACAAATGTGATACCTCCAAAACACACAAATACCTACGTATCCAAAAAAAATACAGTCGGGCCGGACTGTCACCGTTTCCAGCAACAGAAAATTAATTCAAGAAAGATGGAACCTGAATCACAATCGAGGATGTCCAGACTGCTTGTTTTAATATGATTCAAAAGAGTTAATTTCCGGCCCAAAAATTAATTCTTAATAATTTTTTTCTCCTCTGAAGTTTGCAACTCAAGAATAATGATTCAAATGTTCACTTTTTTTAAAAAAACAGCCAAACCAATAAATCAGTTTCAGAGAACAGAAAATTTCAGTTTGTTAGGTGCTTAGCTTTCCTAACAAACAAAAAATGGGTATATTTGGTAAAATTTAATTGAAATTCTAGGACTGAAATTTAATTTTCAGCGAAATCAAGCAATTAGAAATTCGACTTGCCGCCTGCGATTTGGACCGATTTTGAACAAGAATTGCAACTGAAATCGTAGAAGAAGTTCGTGTACAGATGCTTGTATAAAGATGTATAAAAGTGTATAATAGTGTATAAGATGTGTTTCTACACTCATATACACTATTATACAAGATTATACATAATTATACAAAAAACTAACTTCGTCTTCTTCCTTGCGTCTTTTCTGAAATTTAACTCAAATCTTGCTCAAATCTACTCCAAATCACTTCAAATTTATATTTTGAAACCCTTTTGATATATTCAATCAATTGGAGCAACACCCAATCCAAACAACTAACAAAGTCAAAAAATTCTATTTTCGAAAGCAAAGCTTTGAATGGCCTTCAATGGTGGACTTCTACTCTTCGATTTTCTTACATTGCAACCAGATTACATAGAGGAAGAAGCAGTAAAGGCGAACGACAACTTGAAGCATATGTAAAAGATGTGAGAAGAAGAGAGAATGAAAGCAATGGTTGTGAGAAAAAAGATTTAACCCTATAGCTATTAGAAGCAATGGTGGTAAGAATACAGATTTTGAATATGCAAGAGCTAGTATTTTCAAAATATATACAATATAAACTAGTTAGGGTAAAACTTAAAAACATGGACTATTTTTTATTATGGTGTGAAGTCATGTGTATTTTCTTGTAATTCTTTCTATATTTTTTTATCTATATAAACAAGTATTAGGGGGCGAGACGAATAATCAGTAGGATGTAGTTTGGTATGAGAAGTCATTTTGCAGGAATTCTTTTTTCTTGATGAAGTAATTTTCTGATGTTTCGTCTCAAAAAATATCTTCCTTACATGTGGATAGACGATAATATACTTGTAACAATCTTAATTTTTAACTTATTGCATTACTATCCTCCAACTAACACTTAGACATTACTATTAACTTTTAGTTCTCAAAAGTTTCATCAAAATACTTTTTGATTTGCTATATTATTATTAATATTTAACATATATATTTTTAAAATATTTGTTGCTCACCAATCAAATTTATTTTCTACTGAAAAAGATTTTTATCAAACTAAATCCGGGTATAAAATTTTAAGTACATTTTTTTTTGTTGTACACTTATTTTTATTAAAGCTAAAGATAATAGGGGTTCCCGAACCTTTTGAAAAGCTAAATAAAGTCCACTAAAAAAAAGGTCCTTCAGTAACTGCAGTGGTTCAGTTTGGAACGAAAACAAGATAATTTTTTTTCTTTCGCCAAATTCTTTTTTTCTAGTTTTGAGATCGTGTTTGTTGCTACTTTGTTTCCTAGCTTTAATAATAGCCGAAATATATAAACAACCCCTTTAAGTTATTCTCAACGATCAGACAGACACTTCAACTGAATTATTTGCTATTTTAACACTTCAAATGCTATTAAGTGTACCACATGAACATCCGAGTCTGACAAACTATATACGTGAATTACACTAGCTAATGACATGTCAAATTAACCAATTGAAGAATGACACATGTACATTATATAAACGATTTGACAAATGTAATTAACAAAAAAATTAAAGGAAAAAACCTTTTTTTTACCATTAACCAGACACTGCCACCCCCTCTTATTTTATTTCATCTTCTTCCTTTACCTTTCTCCCTCCCCTGTCACGATCCCAAAACCAACTTGGTCATGATGGCGCATATCATGAAACTAGGCCAGCTGACATAATCCCAAAACAAAATGATATTTCATAATAAGGATGTTTTAAGCTATTAATTAATACAATTTCATAACATGAGTCTAAATAATAAGTGCAGAAAGAAATATAAGCCCGACATCGGGGTCTCACAAGTCACGCGCATCTACTAAGGACTGTCAGAATACAACTAATATTATCACAGTCTGGAAAATACTAAAATAGTCTAAGTAAGATAAGAGGGAGAAGAGTAAGGTTGCGATCGCCATGCGGCTACCTTGCCGACTCCGAATATCCGTGACGGATGAAGGATCAGCGTCGCTATCACAAACCGCAACTCGTGGATCTGCACACAAGGTGTAGGGAGTATTGTGAGTACGCCAACTCAGTAAGTAATAAAAGTAAATAAAGATTGAGCAGTAAGAAATACATAAATCCACGTTATAATACCACATTAAGTACAGTATGTTTTCGAAACAGTATATGAATCAAATCATCTCGTTAAAATCCAATTTCAATAAAAATCCTTTGAAAAATGTCTTTCTAACAGTTTCAATAAAGGTTCAATGAAGTTTTAGAGTAAAAATAATGAAAATCATAAATAGCCCCTCGAGCAACACATATATCATAAACCGCCCCTCGGGCATAACATCACTCAAAATCAACCCCTCGGGCAATATCATATCACTCACTCAGGGTACCCGCGCTCATTGGGGGTGTATAGACTCGAGAGGGGCTCCTACAGCCCAAGCGCTATAACAAGCCATCTCGTGGCATAATAAATCAGGTCCTCGTTCTCTCATATATCATAAATCAATACAACACACTGCGGCGCGCAGCCCGATCCCATGATATCCTCACAATACATGCCCTCGCCCTTACTCAGTCAGAAACCTATCAAGCCACTCTGGTTAACAGTAAAACAGGGTGCTTAGCCCAAAATATCATTTTATGCATCAAATCAGAGTAAATAAGCTGAGTTATGAAATCAACAAAACATAGCTTGACTAAGTACAAATATTAAATCAAACCAGTGAGGAATAGTAGTAAAAAGACCCTAAGGGTCCAAACATCTTGGCACGCGGCCCAAATATGGCACGAGACCCACAACATAGTAATACTTTCTAAAATACATAAGTATCAAATAGTTTACAGTCAAATACGCAACTTAATAGTTGCTACGGGACGGACCAAGTCAGGATCCCCAACGGTGCACGCCCTCATGCTCGTCATCTAGCATGTGTGTCACCTCATAGTAGTGAAACGATGTACAATCTGGGGTTTCATACCCTCAGGACAAGATTTACAGTCATTACTTACCTCAAATCGGATAAAGCTATAACCCGTAATGCCCTTGCCTCTCGACTCGGCCTCCAAATGTTGTGAATCTAACCAAAATCAGTATATTATCATCAACACACTATAAAAGAATGAATTCCACACAAAAATAATCAATTTAGACCAAAAATCCTGAATTTGGCTCAAACCCGGTCCCCAGACCCACGTCTCGAAATTCGATAAAAATCACAAAACTAGAAAGCCCATTCACTCTACCCATATCAAATTCACCAAAATCCGACGTCAAATGGTCATCCAAATCCCTAAAATTAACTCTCCAATTATCCTCCAATTTTCCCCCAATTTTCACCCAATTTTCACCCCCATATTCCTAATTTAGATGTTAAAAATCAAGACACAATTATGGAATTTAACCAAAAACAAGTGAAGAACACTTACCCTAATCACTCCTCTGAAAATCCCTTCTAAAATTGCCTTCTCCCGAGCTCTCTATTGAATTTTGAAATTATGGACTCAACCCCTCATTTTTGAACTTAAACATTCTGCCCAGATGCCTTCCTCTTCCCAAACTCGGTAGTGCCCTCGCGTTCGCAAAGCACAACTGCCTCTGAACTGGAAATCCTTTTACGCTAATGCAATGACCCACTCGCGAATTCGTACCTTAACCAGCTTAATCACCGTGAATGCGATGCATACTCAGATCAAACCTTTGCGTTCGTGGCCTCTCCTTCGCGAATGCGGAGAAAAATATACATCTGCTCTCAATAACTCTTCGCGACTTCTCGCGAACGCAAAGAAGGAATTCTCTACAACAAAATATTAGAAATCTGCCAACTTCTAAAGCCAAGAATTGGTCTGTTAACCACTTGAAACTCACCCAAGGCCCTCATGACCTCAACCAAATATGGGAACACATCCCCCATAACATCATCCAAACTTAGTCGAGCCTTAAAATCACTCAAAGCAATACCAAAACACCAAATGAACCTCGGATTCAAACCTATGAACTTAGAAACTTTCAAATTCCACAAACAACACCGAAACCTATCAAATCACCTCCGAATGACCTAAAACTTTGCACACATGTCACAAACGACACTACGGACCTACTCCAATTTCCATAATTCCATTCCGACCCCGATATAAGGATTTTCACTGCCAACCGAAAACTCCAAATTTCCAATTTTTCCAATTCAAACTTAATTATACCACGGACCTCCAAAATACATTTTGAATACACTCCTAAGCCCAAAATCACCTAACAGAGCTATATGAACTATTATAATTCACATCTAAGACCTTCTACACATAAGTCAACATCTGGTTGACTTTTCCAACTTAAGATCCTAAATTAGAGACTAAGTATCTCATTCCACTCCAAGACCACTCCAACCCAAACCAACCAACACGATGCGTTGAAATACAGCTGAACAACACATAAGGAAGCAAAAATGGGGGAAACAAAGCTATAAATCATAAAACGACTGGCTCGGTCATTACATCCTCCCTCTCTTAAACCTATGTTCGTCCTTGAACGGGTCTAGAAACATACCTGAAGCCTCAAACAGGTGTGGATATCTGCTTTTCATCTCTCGCTTAGTCTCCCAAGTAGCCTCCTCCATGGGGTGACCTCTCTTCTGCACTTTCACTGAAACTATATCCTTAGATCTCAACTTTCGGTCCTACCGCTCAAAAATAGCCACTGGCTCCATATTATAAGTCAAATCATCATCTAACTGAACCGTGATGAAATCCAAAACATGAGACGGATCCCTAATATACTTCCAGAGCATAGAAACATAAAATATCAGATGCACAGTCGACAGGATAGGTGAAAAGGCAAGCTCATAAGCCATCTCCCCGATACTCCGAAGCGCCTCAAAAGGCCCAATAAATCGAGGGCTCAATTTGCCCTTCTTTCCAAATCTCATAACACCCTTTATGGGTGAAACCTTCAGTAGAACCTTCTCCCCAACCATGTAAGACACATCATGAACCTTCTTGTCAGTATAACTCTTTTGTCTCGACTGCACTGTACGAAGTTGCTCCTGAATTACTATCACCTTGTCCAAAGCATCATGTACCAAGTCTATACCCAAAAGTATAGCCTAACCCGGCTTAAACCAACCTACTGGAGATCTACACCGTCTCCCATATAAAGGCTCATATGGAGCCATCTGAATACTGGACTGATTATTGTTGTTATATGCGAACTCCGCCAGCGGTAAAAACTGGTCCCATGAACCCCCAAAATCAATGACACAAGCGCGCAACATGTGCTCCAATATCTAAATAGTGCACTCGGACCGTTCATCCGTCTGAGGGTGAAAAGTTGTGCTAAACTCAGCCTGAGTACCCAACTCTGGCTGCATGGCTCTCCAAAACTACAATGTAAACTGAGTACCTCTATCTAAAATGATAGAAATTGGGACACCATGTAGTCGAACAATCTCTCAGATATAAATCTCAGCTAACCGCTCGGAAGAATAGGTAGTACACACCGAAATGAAGTGCGCGGACTTGGTCAGCTGATCCATAATCACCCAAATAGCATCGAACTTCCTCAAAGTCTGTGGGATTCCATACGAAATCCATGGTGATCCGCTCCCACTTCCACTCTAGAATATCTATCTGCTGAAGCAAGCCACCCGGTCTCTTATGCTCATATTTCACCTGCTGATAATTGAGACAACGAGCTAGAAATCCCACTATATCTTTCTTCATTCTTCTTCACCAGTAGTGCTATCTCAAATCCGAATACATCTTCGCGGCACCTGGATGGATGGAATACCGCGAGCTAGGGCCTCCTCCAGAATCAGCTTCTGAATCCCATCTACATTGGGCACACATATCTGCCCATGTATCCTCAATACCTCATCATCACAGTAGTCACATCTCTGGCATCGTCATGCTGAACTTTGTCCTTGAGTACAAGCAAATGAGGATCATCATACTAGCACTCTCTGATGCGATCAAATAAGGAAGACCGAGAAACCACACAAGCTAAGACCCGACTGGGCTCCGAAATATCCAACCTCACAAACTGATTGGCCAAGGCCTGAACATCAACTGCAAGAGGTCTCTCCCTAATAGGAATATACATCAAACTACCCATACTCACCGCCTTCCTACTCAAGGCATCGACCACTACATTGGCCTTCCCCGGATGGTACAAAATAGTAATATCATAGTCCTTTAGCAGTTCCAACTATCTCCGCTGCCTCAAGTTGAGATCCTTCTACTTGAACAAGTGATGGAGGTTACGATGATCAGTAAACACCTCACAAGACACACCATAGAGATAATGCATCCAAATTTTCAACGCATGAATAATGGCAGCCAACTCCAAATCATGAACAAGGTAGTTCTTCTCATGGGGCTTTAACTAACGAGAAGCATAAGCATTCACTCTACCCTTCTGCATCAACACACACCCAATACCAACTAGAGAAGCATCATAATATACTGTATAAGAACCTGAAGCTGAGGGCAAAACTAACACCAGAGTTGTGGTCAAGGCAATCTTGAGCTTCTGAAAGCTCACCTCACACTTATTCGATCACCTGAAAGGAGCACCCTTTTGAGTTAATTTGGTCAAGAGTGATGCAATAGATGAAAATCCCTGAACGAACCGATAGTAATAACCTGCCAACCCAAGAAAGTTGTGAATCTCTGTGGCTGAGGACGGTCTGGACCAACTCTGAACCGCCTTTATTTTCTTCGGATCAACCTGAATACCCTCACTGGACACCACGTGCCCCAAGAACACAACTAAACTGAGCCAAAACTCACACTTGGAGAGCTTTGCATAAAGTTTCTCCTCCCTCAACCACTGCAACACAACTCTAAAATGCTCATTGTGCTCCTCCTGACTATGCGAGTACACCGGGATATCATTTATGAATACAATAACAAACAAGTCGAGATAAGGACGAAACACACTGTTCATCAAATGCATAAACATTGCTGGGGCATTGGTTAGCCCAAAAGACATCACAAGGAACTCATAATGACCATAATGGGTACTGAAATTTGTCTTAAAAATATTCGAGTACCTGATCTTCATTGATGATACCCCGACCTGAGATGAATCTTGGAGAAGACCCTCGCTCCCTGTAGGTGGTCAAATAAATCATCAATACAAGGCAAAGGATACTTGTTCTTGATCGTGACTTTGTTTAACTGTCTGTAATCAATACACATCCTCATCGTGCCATCCTTCTTCTTCACAAATAGAACAGGTGCACCCAACGGCGACACATTAGGCCGAATACACCCCTTATCAAGGAGTTCCTAAAGATGCTCCTTCAACTTCATCGGTTCTATATGATACTGTGGAATAGAAATGGGTTGAGTTCCCGACACCAAATCCATTCCAAAGTCAATATCCCGATCTGGTGGCATGCCCCACAAGTCTCAAGAAACACATCTGAAAAGCCCCTCTCTATCGGGACTGAATCAATGGTAGGAGTCTCTGCACTGACATCCCTCACGAAGGACAAATAAGAAAGACAACCCTTCCCAACCATCTGTTGGGCCTTCAAAAGTAAAATCAGCCTACTAGGAACAAAATTAGTCAAACCTCGCCACTCAATTTGTGGCACACTCGGCATAGACAACGGCACTGTCTTAGCATGACAGTCCAAAATATCACAACACGGAGACAACTAATCTATGCCTAATATCACATCAAAATCAACCATACAAAGCAGCAGAAGGTCCATTCAGGTCTCCAAACCCCCAACAGTCACCACACACGATCGATATACGCGGCCCACAATAATAGTATCACCCACCGGAGTAGATACACGAACACATAAAATAAGAGACTCTTGGGTCGTATCCAAATACGAGCAAAATATGATGATACATATGAAAAAGTGGAACCAGAATCAAATAATATAGAGGCATCTCTATGGCAAAGTGAGACAATACCTATGATCACGGCATTTGAGGCAATAGCATCTGGTCTGGCTAGGAGTGCATAGAAACAAACCTGACCACCGCCTGATCGACCTCCTCCTCGAAGGTGACCTCTAGCTGACTGTCCTCCACCTCTACCTAGTTAGGTTGGTGGTAAAGTAAACGGTGCTGAAGTCGATGGCTGACTCCTCTACTGAGGCAGACCCCCATGATGATGAGGACACTGCATCCACATATGCCCCAACACTCTACACTCATAACAACCCCCTAGTGCTGGAGACGGGGACTAAAAGGAACCCCTAGCACCGGGATGACTAGTAGAAGAACCTGGCATGGAAGAGCCCTGAAATGATGGAGCACGAGACGAACTCTGGGCTGGAAGGTAAGTGATGAATGGCCTTCATGAGAATTGTGAGAACCATGTCCCGATGATGCCCCACGATAAACTAGGCGAGTTGATTGTGCATGTCTGAATGGATGACCTCTGCCATGCTAAAACTGACCCCCATGAGGAGTACCACTGAATCCACCCTGACCACGAGGACTCTTAGCATCTCTATCAACCCTCTCCTAACCACGAACCATCTCAATCTATCGAGTTATGTCAAAAACCTCATCAAAAGTAGCACCGGATACTCTCTCTGGTCAAGACAATAAGGATGCTTGATTTACATAAAACCTCTTGCAAGAAGATTCAATCCATCAGGTATAAGCAACCGAAGCTGAAAACCGAGGCCATCTTTAACCTTGATCCTCTCTCGGTCTGTACGAACCAACTAGACCGCATCTCATACTATGTAACGGACCTATCACCTTGACAAAGCTGCTTGAACTGCCTACGCAGCTCCTCTCGATGAGACTCAGGTACAAACTTTTCTAGAAAGAGAATGGAGGACTGCTGCCATGAAAGGGGCGCTGCGCCAATCGGCCTACGCCTCTCGTAAGCCTCCCACCAACTAAGTGCAGCCCCGGAGAACTGGAAAGTAGTGAATGAGACCCTACTGGCCTCCAGAATACCTGCGGTCCGAAGCATCCTCTAACACTTATCCAAGAAACCTTTTGCATCCTCACCCTTAGCACCACTAAATGATAGAGGCTGGAGCCTACCAAACCTCTCCAACTTGCGTTGCTCGTCCTCTTGCATAACAAGAGCTATATAGTCTTGAGCAGCTGTAATTGGCTGGGCTGAAGGTTCCTCCGGTGTATGGAGTCCCTATGCAACCTGCTCAAGCGTGGGAGCGATGGGAGTCTGAGTGCCTCCCCGAGCCTGAGAAGTAGATGCAACTGTAGTAATTGAGACCGCCTGAGCCAGGCTAGTGCACACTAATAGAATCTGGACTAGGGCCTCCCGAAGGATTGTGATAACAATAAGCACAGTCGGTGCCTGAGCTAGTCCTCCTGGAGCATCCATAATTGGGCCCTGATCATGAACTGGGGCGGCTGGTGGATCTGCAAGTGCTTCCCTAGCTGTTGTGCGGGCTACACCCCTGCGGTTATATTTGACTTCTTGCGAAGAAGTCCACAGTTATATCGATTACATGATCCATTCATTGAAACCTCCCAAATGTGAATACTGATATTATACAGTGGTTATCGAGATTATTACTAAACTGTTAATTGTATTATACTACAAGAAAGCATGATGAGACTGAAAATTATTGTTTCTGAAAGGGCATTTTGATATTATTTTTTGTTTGAGATACTAGCGCGTTTTCTGACTTGTCCCCAATAAAAATGATTGTGGTTAAGCGTTATTACTCACTGAGCTAGTGACTCATTCCCCGCTAATTTTTTTTATAGAGACAGCAGTTGACGCGGGCGAGGATTTCGTTAATTAAAGCGCACAGGTTGATAGTTCTTGGTGAGCCTCGCACTTGTTCGCGTAGGCGGAGATTTTTATCAATTTTTATGGTCTTTTCTTTGAACTCTTAGAATCACTCCATGGTCATTCTTTTAGTGTCTTGAGTATTTTTCATTATTATAGACTTATGTTGAGTATCACTCATTCTTATCAAATTTAGAGATAAAGTACTATTTTTAGTTGTTAGTGGGTGAATTATTAAAGGTAGATATTTATTTTGGTTAATTGATAAAGTCATTGTAATTTGAATTGCTATTAGGATGTTTGGTTGCTGATTTGAGACATGAAAATTTTTGGGATAGTCTAAAATATGGGAAACTCTATCCGATTTTCTGTAAAATACTTATGAGGCTTACTTGGGAGCATTTGCTTCTAAGTGTTGGTCATGATCCTAAATTGGGTTGTGACAAAGTTGGTATTAGAGCTTAGGCTTTAAGTCCCAAGTCATGGAGAAATGTTTAGTAGTGTTTTGTTCATGGGTATGTAGGCGCCCATACGTATGATCTTGAGGCTACTGAACATCTAGGACGATTTTTCCTTCTTTCATTATTTGATCATGCATTGAGATAACTTGAGATTGACTTTGGAATATTTCTTTTGAAGATGGCTAGGACACATACACCCTCATCTGTTGGACGTGGTGCTGGACGTGATGCTACTGGGGGTGGAGGTCAAGTTGGGGTTCATCAAACTAGAAGACAGACTGCTCCTCCTCCTGAAGTTGGAAACATGGGTCAACCCCAAGCTGCTATTCCAGATCAAGTGCAAGGGCAGGGAGTTCAGGACGCTCCACTACAAGTGCCAACTATTGTACCTACTGTTGCCTTGCTTGCAGATGCAGTGGCAAGGTTATTGAATGTGTTAGAGGCATTGATGCATGCTCAGGGTGGAAGTTCAGCTCCTCAGGCTACTTTACAGACACAAGCACCTGCACAGACTCAGAATTTCGGAAATAAGGAAGTATCCCTACAAGAGTTTCTGAAGTCACCAAAATTCACAGGTTCCGATAATTCAGCAGACCCTCAAAATTTCTTAGATTGGACACTCAAGGCATTACGTGCTCTTGAATGTTCTAGTGAGAGAGTCGTGGAGTTCGCAGCATACAAACTAGAGGATAAATCCAACACATGGTATGAAACTGTATTGCTAGAAAGGCCAGCAGGAGCAGCACCACTAACGTGGGACGAGTTCACTAAGTTGTTCAAGAATTATTTTCTTCCAAACAGCTGATGCAAAAATATGCTAAAGACTTTGAGAGATTGGTTCAGACTTCAGATATGGATGTGTCAACATATAATACTAAGTTTTGTCAACTGACTATATGTGCTCCTTACTTAGTGACTACCAAAGATGCTCGAGTTCAGAGGTTTGTTGATGGATTGGTTGGTCGTCTATACACTACAGTAGCCCCACAGATGAAGATTTTATCCTACTCTAACATAGTCGAACTTGCTAGAAAGATTTAAAATAAGGGACGTGATGAGCGTGTGACTAGTGATTTACGTAAGAAGGTCAAGACAAGAGGCCTTTCAGTGGCGATTTTAGTGAAAATGGAAGAGCAGGAAATCAGGGACAACAACAACAATAGGGTTCTCAAATAGGGACACACATGTCTTCATAGTCCATATATAGACCACATTATAGACAAGATAATATGGGACCATCATCTTCTGGACATCGTAATTCTGGGCAGGTATATGTCACTACTTCAGTCTGCCATACCCTGTGGTAGATCACATTTGGGCCAATGTCGTGTTCTAATTAGAGAGCACTTTCGGTGTGGCCAGTTGGGACATCACTTAAGGATCGCCCTCAGCCTCCGAGAAATTTCAACCAGGCTTCTATTCAGTCAGCTGCACCGACTCAAACTACTTGTAATACTTCAGGTGCTACAGGTAAAGGAAATAAAGGTCGAGGTGTTGGAGACCATGCTACTGTGAATCAAGGACAAGGGAATGTTGGTAGAGCTCAGGCGAGTTTTTACATTTACTAGACAGGATGCTCATGCCTCGAATAATGTGCTTACATGTATTCTTTTTATCTGTTCATTTGATGCACTTATGTTGATTGATCCAGAATCTACTCACTCCTATGTGTCCTCATACTTTGCTTTGAGGTTCAGTAGACAGTCTGAGCTATTGAATGATCCTTTTCTAGTTGCTACTCCTGTTGGAGAGTCTCTATTAGCTGAATACATGTATTGTGCTTGTCAGATTTAGGTTGAGGGTAGACATACTCTAGTTGACCTTATTGTACTTGATATGATTGACTTTGACATGCTGATGGGAATGGATTGTTTATCTTCTTGCTATGCTATAGTCGATTGTCATGCAAAGATAGTTAAGTTTGAGATACCAAATGAACCCAATTTATTCTAAGAGGGAGTCAGGTTCTAGAGATTTGCAAAGTTATATATTTTATGAAAGCTCAACGACTTATGAAGAAAGGTTGCTTGGGTCTCTTGGCTATTGTAAATGATACAAGAAAGGAAACAATTAGTATAGAAAATGTACCAATAGTGAGAGAATTTTCTGATGTATTTCTTGAGGATTTACCAGGATTGCGTCCAGTACGAGAAATATACCTCGGTATTAATTTGCTACCTGACACACAACCTATATCGATATCCTCATATCGAATGGCACCAACAAAGTTGAGAGAGCTAAAGCAACAGTTACATGATTTGTTAGATAAGGATTTCATTAGACCCAGTGTAGGACCATGAGGTGCACCAGTACTATTCGTGAAGAAGAAAGGCGGATCCCTGAGAATGTGCATTGACTACAGACAATTGAACAAGATAACAATACACAATAAATATCCTTTGCCTCGTATTGACGACATATTTGATCATTTACAAGGATCTGCCCATTTTTCAAAGATTGACTTTGTTCTGGTTATCATCAACTAAGAATCAAAGATGGAAATATTTCTAAGACTGCTTTCAAAACTCGATACGGGCACTATGAGTTTCTTGTGATGCGTTTCGGACTGACTAAAGCTCCAGTGACATTCATGGATTTAATGAATAGGGTGTTCAAGCCGTTTCTAGATTTGTAACAGTTTTTATTGATGATATCCTGATATACTCTCATAGCCAAGGAGAACACGGAGATCATCTCAGTACTGTGTTGCGGACATTGTGAGAACATCGGCTTTATGCTAAGTTCTCGAAGTGTGAATTTTGTCTAGACTCGGTATCATTTCTGGGGCATGTTGTTTCCAAAGATGGAATTATGGTAGATCCTAAGAAGACAAAAGCAGTGCAGAAATGTCCCAGGCCTACTTCTCCTATAGAGATTCGCAACTTTTTAGGCTTAGTAGGCTATTACAGGCATTTTGTGCAGGATTTCTCCAGAATAGCAACGCCACTGACCAAGCTAACACAGAAAAATGAAAAGTTTTAGTGAACGGAGGAATGTGAGCAAAGCTTTCAGAAACTCAAAACGTGTCTGACAACCGCACCAATATTAGCCTTACCATTAGGTTCTGGAGGATTTTCAGTATTCTGTGACGCCTCGAGGTGGGATTAGGATGTGTTCTCATTCAAAATGATCGTGTTATAACTTATTCTTTGAGACAATTGAAAAGGCATGAGTATAACGATCCTACACATAATTTGGAGATGAATGCAGTGGTATTTGCTCTAAAATTTGGAGGCATTACCTATATGGCAAAACTTGTGAGATTTATACTGACCATAAAAGTCTGAAGTATATCTTTCAGCAGAGAGATCTGAATCTTCGGCAGCATCGGTGGATGGAACTACTCAAAGTATATGATTGTTATAGTTTATATCATCCTAGAAAAGACAATGTGGTGGCTGATGTATTGAGCAGAAAATCTATGGGGAGTTTGGCACATATAGCTCCTGCAAAGAGACTTTTGTCCAAAGATATTCAAAGTGTAGAAGATACAGGTATCATATTTAGTGTCAGAAATTCAGAGGCATTGTTGGGTTGTGCTCAAGCTAAGTCTTCATTAGTTGAGCGCATTAAGGCCACCCAATATGAGGATGTACGATTATGCAAATACAGAGATGAGGCCTTAGCTGGTAAAAGCAAGGATATGATTGTTGAAAGTGATGGTGTTCTTCGAATGGGTGATAGGCTATGCATAACAGACGTAGATGGGTTAAGACATGCTATTCTTAAAGAAGATCACAATACTAAATACACTATACATCCTAGATCCACAAAAATGCACCATAACTTGAAGCAATTTTATTGGTGGGAAGGTATGAAGAAAGATGTTGCTAACTTTGTTTCTAGTTATTTGACTTGTCAGCAGGTCAAGGCTGAGCATCAGTCGACCCGTAGGACTACTACAACAAATTGAGATTCCATAGTGGAAATGGGGAAGAATTACCATGGATTTTGTCACTGATATACCAAGAACTCTTAGAGGTTATGACTCTATATGGGTGATTGTAGATCGACTGACGAAATTAGCACACATTTTTTCAGTAAATACTACACAGGTTGGAGTGAGGTATGCACATATATTTAAGAACGAAATTGTCCGACTTCACGGAGTTCCAGTATCCATCGTCTCTGATAAAGGATCACAGTTCACTTCACGTTTTGGGAAATCTTTTCAAGAAGTATTAGGTACACGAGCAGATCTTAGTATTGCATTTCTTCCACAGACAGACGGGCAGTCTGAATGTACTATACAGATCTTGGAGGATATGTTGAAAGCTTGTCTTGAGTTTGGAGGTAGTTGGGATGCTTATCTACCTTTAGCTGAATTTTCTTACAACAATAGCTTCCAGTCCAGTATTCAAATGGCACCATACGAAGCATTGTATGGTAGAAGATGTCGTTCTCCTATAAGATGGTTTGAAGTTGGTGAGACTAACTTATTGGGACCTGACTTAGTACAAAAAGCTATGGACAAGGTACAGTTGATCAGACAGAGGTTGCTTGCAACTCAAAGTAGACAAAAGTCTTATGCGATAAGAGAAGAAGAGATTTAGTGTTCACAATTGGGAACAAAGTGTTCCTACGAGTCTCCCCTACGAAAGGTGTGATGCGGTTTGGGAAAAGAGGCAAGTTGAGCCCCAGTTTTATAGGACCTTATGAGATACTAGACCGAGTGGGAACGATGGCTTATCGTTTAGCATTTTCTCCTGATTTGTCCTTTATTCATCCAGTGTTTCACATCTCAATGCTAATAAAATGTATATCAGACTCATCTCATGTGATTGAAGCACCGACTATACCGCTCGATGAGAAGTTGTCTTATGAGGAGGAGGTAATGGCTATTATTGATAGATGTCACACCTCCTTTTTATCTACACCCCAAAAGGGTGTAAAAAAATAGGGAGTTTTTTCCAATTAAAGGACAATCAAAACGGAATTATTATTAAAGATTTAGAGTCACCATTTTGGAGATTTATGGTGTCCCAAGTCACCGGTTCAAATCCCGAGTCGAGGAGAAGAATGACTCTGTTTAACAGTCTGCAAACCAGAAATTCGGGTAAGGAATTCTATTAACTCGGGAGAAGGTATTAGGCATTCCCGAGTTCTGTGGTTCTAGTACGGTCGCTCAACTATTATATTTGGCTTAATTATCTGATTTTAAAACAATTATGAACCTATGTGCAAATTTTAAACTTTTTACCACCTCTAATCTTTAAAGAACGTTGGACATTATATAAATACCTCGACTTCTAAAGATTTAATACAATATTTAATAAACGAGGGCCATGCAATTGTGATTTTATTCAGCGCGCCGCACCTCAATTTTATTTTTTAAAGGGAATTAGACTAAACTTGGAGGGTCAGAGACTATTGTTGTCCCAGATGGACCTGAAACTATTTAAGAATTTATAATTAACTGAGCATTAGTAGTATTTGGACTATTATTATTTCTAATCTAAGGTAGATTCAAGACGCGATTGGGCCTAACGGGATGACTTGTTTTAAGCAGTTTCGCATTTGGGCTTCATAATCAGCCCACACTTTTAGGAACAAATAAATGCAAGATGGGCTACCATTTCGAGCCTCTGAATATACGTTTCAGCAGATAGTGCTGACATGAAATCAGGCCCAATAAGGTAAGCTTTAATTTGACAACACCTCTAAGACTTCAGGCTTAAATCGTTTGTGAATCCCGAACTAAAAGAGAAATACAACGTAAACGTGAGGCCCCACACTATTTCATGTCATAAACTAGCTCCTTCGGACTTTACTTCCAATATATAGTTAATGGTCAAATTAAGGTGATTAACGCAATCGAACCAAATAAAGATGCCTAGCTTATTGGATATAGGTTTCGAAATTCCAATCCTACGATTCTAGAGCTAAACATGTTGAAATTGAATACTGAAGTTATGGAACCGTTCAAAATGTTTATCAGCACCAAAATTGCCATTTGTATGAGCCCATATACTGATTCCAGATTCAGTTTCAAATTCAAACTATGTTTCAATTTTAACAGTTAAACTAGCATGGCAACAAGCCTTAAAATACAAAACTAAACTATACTAAGACTGTTACTACTCAATGGATATTCATAAGTCCACAGTCCAATTAGTACAATTATGAGAAGGTTCCGATCAGTTCTCTTTCCGCGCTCTAAAACAAGACTACACACAATACTTGTATTAACATGCTTGTGAGTAAATTACAGTTATGCAAATACTCTAAGGAACAACAAATTACAGTAAAACTACATGAGGAAGATAAATAAGAGAAAATGGGTTCCAATCCTTTATTTTCCTCAAACTTGATCACATATTCTGGTTCAATCTTCGCATATCATTTTGAGGCCAAGGAAATACCTGAAATTCAAAAATAAAAGAAGTAAGGATGGCAGTATCCAAACAGAAACACCAGCAACAACGATAACATCAGTAACAAACAACGGGGTATTACTGAAACCCAGGATTGACACACAACCAACCCCACAGACTTGGAATTAAGTTTTAGAACCAAATTGAAAGCAGCTTCAACTTCCACAAGGGAGAACTACTATTCTCAGAATTTGAATAACTCAAAAAAACAAGGAGAATTGGTCAAACAGTGGCAGTTTTCTTTCTCTTTTTGTATTTCGACACTCTGGACTTCTAAAGCTTCAACTCTAGACTTATCACCCTTTGATACCGATGCGTATAACAGTGTATATGTGTGTAACTTTCACTCAGTACTCTCCAGACTCTCCGGAATGCTCTCAATCTATGTATTTTTTTTCTCCTTAATTTTTCAGACTCACTCTCTATGTTTCAGTATGTATCTGTGTAAGGCAGAATGTCCGTCCTACCTCCCTTTATACTTCTGTATTTATACCCAAACTCAACCCCTTTCCCACTCTTAAGAGCAATAGACAATTTAAGAATATATTTCCCCCATGCTATTCTCTGATTTTCCCACTCTAAAGACACTAATCAGAGTGTCAGTTCCACTATTGATCCCCTTTCCCATTATTTTAATCCATTGGTATGGGCACGCCTGTATTCTAATCAAAGGTATGGGTGTGCCTATATTCTGAATTATTTTCCCTTAACTTTTGTTCATTAGTCATTAAACCCCCTACTATTTAGTTTGCCAGAACAGCCTGGGTCAAATTTGACCCAAGGCAAATCCCACTCGGCTTCCAGCCAATTGGACTAGCCCATGTTTGAACCTCAAAATGGATCATGGATCAATGACCTGCCTAGTTGACCCATTTAAACCTACTAAACCCAAACACATTCAAAACCAAAATCAACCAGTTCAAATGACAACTAAAAATAATAGCAATTTCGAGTAGTTTCAACAAAGATCCAACTGGCTATAAAATTCAACCTAAATATAATGAACAAACCTATTTATCAATTTAAAGGTTTCTAACATACGCTTAAGGAGAACTTGATGAAGACTGGACCAATTAAAAGTCCGAAAGAGAAGGAAGAAATAAATGACAAAAATGAAGGATGATAAAGAAAATCAACAACAAAAGGAAAAGAGAAAGAAATACCTCAGAGATTCAGACCGGACTCGAATCAAATTTGAAAGGTATTTCGATTTTTCGATCAGACTAGACCTTAAACTTGGGTTTTCATGTGAAAACCCAAGACTAAAGTCCAGTCCGGCCAAAAATTCCTTACAGGCCTTTTCTTTTTGTATTCTAAGGCTTGTGAATTCAGGGTTCAGATTCGATATTCGGGCATTTTGAGGGGGATTCGGGGGAAGCTGGTAAGGGATTTGGGGTGAGGGTAATCCGGTGGTTGTATGGTGTCAATTTGGGGTCAATCAGGTAAACTAGGGTTCGACCAGCCTTCTTAGATTTAAGATTCGATAACCTGGCCAAGATTCGAGGGAAAGGGTTTGGATATTCGGAATGGGGAGGTTGAGGCGAGGCTAGGGTGTTAATTTGGTGGTGAACGGAGGAGGGGCCGCCGGGTT
>MU702083.1:46209-66184 GCA_026770625.1 Nicotiana glauca | reverse complement strand
TCCTTAATTGAACCTGGACCGTTGGATGATAAACAAAAGAACGGGTGAGATTGATCTTCAACCTAAAGATATCAAAACGACGTAGTAGTGGCATGATACTACGTCGTTTGAGGGGTCTTAGGGGGATAAAGATTGGACCGGGTAAGAGAGTGAATTTGGGCCAATTTGAAGTGGGTTTTGGGTTTGGGCTTGAATTATAATCAGATATTGGCTCAAAATTGATGACCTGCTTCCCTTTTCTTAATTTCAATTCCTTTTATTTGTTTTCTTCTTTTCTTTTTGTATTTTATTTATTTGTTATTATTATTTTTTTGAGTTTTGGACTTTATTAAATGCAAAATTAAAAATAATCAAACCTGATTTAATTCTAAATAAGACTAATTAAATTTTCTAAAATTAACTAGATTCTAATTTTAAGAGGAAAATTAAACAAAAGTAAAATTAAAGGAACAAAAAATGTAAAATAATTATTTTTTAGTTTTCTCTTATTTTTCATGACGCTTAATTAATCTAAAAATCTAGCATTAAGTCTTAAATGCAAGTATGCTATTTTTTATAATTTTCATTTTTATGACACTTAAAAATGCACACAAAATGCAAACAAAACACAAAATCATGCAATTAATTCCTAAAAATTCTAAAAGAAAAATTCTAATGTTAATAAATTCTATAGGAGTAATTTAAGCGTGGCAAAAATTACGTGCTCACAATGGCCAGAGTATAGACCCATCAATTATTCTACAATACCGTAAAAGAAATTGTTTGGATGGTTATTGCACATCGTTTCATAATATATCATATTGTATTGTAATATATCGTTTGATGAATACAATGTTTGGATAGATTGTATTGTTTGTTGTTGTTTCATCATATCACGCACCAGCAATATGAAGAATAAACTTGCAATGTTATTAAAAAATTATGATACGAGGTAAATTTATTGTATAAAAAAGGTAAGGTAAATGATAAAATAAATTATTTAATAATAATAAAGGGTGAGGTGAGAGAAAAGGACAAGATAATGATGCAACCACACCAAATCGGTTTTTACATAAAGTGGCACATTACGTCGCTACATAACGACAGATTTAACGATACGATACAGTAAAATTTAAGTAACAACCAAAATAAATATCGTATTTAAAATAATAATGCGATACAATATAATAGGTAGCAATTATCCAAACAAGCTGTAAGCAAAGAAAAATAAAATATAAATCACATGAGTGAAAAATATTTAAGCAAACTGGAACTCAAGAATAAAGTCTGTATATGGTTGAATATTTGAAAATATAAATTTAAATCATACGAAAGGAAACATAGTCAATACATTATAGTTTGCTACTCATAATCGGTAGAATGCCTTGTGTCTTCCTAGTGAATATGCTGGAAATATATTCATTTCAATAGAAGTAATATAATAGGTTTGAGAACTAGGATGTTGAGTTTTATTGCTTGTTGACTTGTAATTGTTTCATAATTTCAAGGCCCAAATTTTTTCTTAATGCGTTATTATTTTTAATTTTAATATATAAATATATTTTTTCTTGTAAATTTATTAGGTACGGCTTGGTATTTTTTCGATTTATTTTCATCAAATAAATAATTTATCTTAATTATCGATACAATTATAGATTTATATACAAACCTACATATTTATTGAAAGAAACCTAAAAATACTTCGGTACGTGACGATTCAGTCGGTGTTGAAAAATATCCATTGACGCGCTACCTATTGTTGACGTAACTTTTATAATATTTTAACTCAAAAAGACCAACTTTTTGTCTCCTCCCCTCCGAATTTGGCTGATAAATTGTGGTCGTAATGTGTATTATTCCAACGACTGGAAAGGTTTCTTTAAACTCAAGGCTCGATATCCGGCTTCGTACTTCTTTCATGTTTGAGCTTAATTCTCACGAACTGTCCTCTGGTTAAAATTGGTATATGTATATGTACGATAAAATATAAAAAAAATAGTTCCTAATTTATGTGGATTAGCTTAAAATGGGCCTTTAAATATACATATATAGTGCAGTTGTAATCCTTTATGTTTATTAAAATAATTGAGCATTTTTGGTCGCTATTATTATTAGAACACTCATTAGTGCTATTTTTAATGAAATTGGCTGGTGAAAAGTACATGAGCCGTTTAAGCAAGAAATCAACGAGACGAATTTTTCCAAATTCATTTTCTCCAATATGTACCTTAAGAAAATCTTATTTAAGCTAATTGAATATATAATTCGCTTTCTACCACTCTTAATTATATGAAATAGAGAATGAATCAACTTGTTTATCCTTAAAATTGGATAACAATTAAATTTATAAGTGGTTTAAGGAAATGTAATTTCACTTGGCATAAACTGAGAAATATGAGAATTAATGTTATAAATTAACTGTAAAATAAAGCAAGCAAATATAATGAGCAATTACTGCCCTCGAGCTAGATCGCCCTCAAACCAACTGAGTATGTTAATGGAGAATATGAACTGAACAACAGAGCTTAAGAGAGAAAATGTAATGTATTGCTTTATTATACGTGAATATGATGATTAAAAAATTATTATAACCCCCTTTATATAGTAGAGGAATTCTACTTGTGGACAGTTCTACATACGGAAGAAAATCTCATGATTGGCTAAATAACCGGTCCTGACTCGATACATGCCGAGATTTTCACCACGATCCTTGTCCGATCAGTGATATTTCGGCTTTCTGTTATTTGACTAGCAAGCTTCCTCCGATCTCACTCGATCTCTTTCTCGCTTCGGTCTCGATCACGGCTGATCTCGATCTTGATCGGTCATTGATTCACGAGCTTAGCAATCCATCTCTGTACCATGGTTCGATATAATGCGAGGCCAAGTATTGGTCTGCTACCCCGGTTTCGGTTAGCCATATAAAATTAGGGAAGCCCGATTTTGATCGTATACAGATAGTCCCCTCGTTTTTAGAAGTGTAATGACAAGAAACGAATTGAGTCTTCGAACTTCCCCTCGATTTACCATGACGTAAGCATCGTGACGCAAGCGGGAGAGGTGACCGAAATGTCTCGTCGGTAAAGTTTCACAGGCATTTAGTGCGAGCCAGTCGACGGTCGGCCACTACCGGACTTGAATCGTCACCTTAAACCTATAACTATATCTTTCTTCATTTTTCAATCTTTACTTACAAATCTTCTTCTCCAAAATCCTTCTCCTTCCTCAGAGTTTTGTGTTTTCACATCTCTTAATTTCTTCACTTGTTTCATCGCAAAATATCAAATGTTCCTCCTCCGTTTTATTTTTCCCCATTTGCAAAAGTATCCAAGACTTCAAAAACCGTCCCACACAAGGAAATCACTTTTTCATCAAGGCCTGCCGGCGCCACAGCCGCGCTGTAGCCTCCCTTAGAGGACTCAATTCCGACAAAGTGCCCCACTGTTGCCAATCTTAAGGTGGAGAATACACCCTCGACACTAGGTCGATGTGAAACAATGTCGAGCAACATATGTACTATTACCGATAATCTCCTCAAGAAGGTTAAAGAGGAGTGCAACTGGTTAGGCAAAGATGTAGTAATTCCTACTCCCGAGGAATCTATCACCACTCATGTGGAAGGGTATCTAAGTGTCTATATTTAACCCTTAATGATAGATCCCTTAGACCCCATCATCGTCGCCTTTTGCAAGAGGTACGATATCACTCTTGGCCAAATCCATCCATCATTCTGGAGGATCGTGATCCTCCTTCAATTTTTTGTAAGCAAGATCGAGGGTCATCCTTTTACCCTCGATCACCTTATGCGTGTCTATAGCCCCTGACTTTATCGTGGAGGCTTGATCAAGCTTTACCGCCGAGACACCAAACCTCCATTCTCGAGCATAGATGAGACCCGAGATCAAGGTTGAATGGGCCGATTTATCCAAATAAAGACCTCTGACCTGATTCCTGCCAAGGAGATTCCGTTTCCTGGAAAATGGAACATGAATCGTAAGTACATCTTTGCCTTGAATATCTATCTCTGCGGTTTTAATTCTTATCTTCTTTTAAGTTTTTTGTGTTTTAACTGTGGCCGTCGTGTGGGAAGTGATCCCCGACCTAAGGCGATGGGTCGAGGGCTTAGTGTCGCAAAAGTCTTATTTCGAGCGTGCTTGGAAGGAGTTATCAAAGGGTCAATGGGAGGCCCGTAACCATGGTAATCTTTTTTGCCTAGTACGGTTTCCATTCAAGCTTTGTATTGAGCTTACTAGTCCTTTTCCTTTTGTAGGTCTCGGAAAGGACGTAGCGATGAGGCCCCATCTGCTGAAAAAGAGTCTCTTCTCTCATCATCTACCCCGAAGAAGGCCAAAGAGAAGAAAAGAAAAGAGGCTCTTCTCTCCAGGCTTTCAGGAGTCTATCCAACGGCTAAGGGATGAGGCCAAAGATGAAGATGAAGAAGAAGAAGACTCCGGGTTGGTGACTCGTGTTCGAGCTGGCACCGAGATTCAAGGAACCACTGGTCTGGGGGGAGACGAAATAGCTTTGTCCCGATCTGATGAACCTGAGCCAGAAAAAGCTGAAGATGCTTTGCCTCGAGGTGGGAAAGCTACCGAGGAGGCGGTCGATGCTGGTGTAGAAATCGGGATCGAGGATCCCCAAAACAGAGGCAATTCCTCGAAAGACCTAATTGGGGTAATAGAGATTGGATAATCCCCCTCATTTCCTTCGTTCTCTTATTCGATGATCAAGGACGCTCATGCGATGGAGACTTGCCATGGTGAAGGGGTCCATGAAGCATAAGACCCTTTCGGTGGCTATTTTCTTGAAGTGGAAGATTTCACTGATCTGGGCGACTTGGATGTACCGAGGAAGAGCTCGAGTGAAGCTTTCTCGAGCTTCGGCCCCTATTATCGATCATGGGCATAAGCAACCACTTATCATCTCGGTCCCGGAGGATGCTCGGGTTTTTTCTTCCCCCGTAGGGGTCGCTAGCTATCTCCGATGCTTGGTCACTGAAGAGGACCAAGCCAAGATGGATGAAGTGGAAGTTGCTTTCTTTTTCAATGAGCCCAACATGCTCTGACTCGGGTAAGCTCGAGGGTCATTCCATTATCTCTTTATAACTGTAAATCGTAGATATTTCTAACATTTTGCTTAATGTTTTCTTCCTTTCTTGCAGGCTTTGGTGTTGCATCATGAGGCCTTCCTTCGGATCCGAGAGGAGCGCAAGGTTGAGGTTCAGGGCCTCACTGAGAAATGCGAAACCTACAAGCTTCTTAGCGAGAAGCTTCAGGTAGACATGGTGACGGCTCGAGATGAGCATGCTGAGATGGCCGAGCAGGTATTTGAGTCCTTCTTGAAAGTGAGGATGAGCTAGAGATAACAACTAATAATCAGATTCCGCAGGTTCGACAGAGGCTCGAACAAATCAAGGACCTCCAAAGGCAAATAAATAAAGTACGAGCCGAGGTTGAAGAGTTCAAGTGGTGTATGGAAATTGTGGCTGCACAGAAGGAGGTCGTACAAGCAGACCTTGAGTTGGCCGAGTCTCAGCTTCAGGCTACAAGGATGAATGCCTTGGTTCAGGAAAAGAAGGTTGGGAGTTGAATCCTATTTAGCCGACTTGGCCAAAGATCTCGAGGTAGCCAGGTCTGAGGCGGCTACGGCCAATATTAAGGCACAGGCTAGTGCGACCCAATACAAGGCGGATGCTGAAGCCACCCTAGCATAGGCCAAGAGCATAGTGGATCATGCGAAGTGGCAGGCTCAAAGGGAGGCCCATGAGGGGACCCGTAATCAAAGCTTTGATATATCTGCTAAAATCCAGGTTGCCGGGGCAGAGGAAACAAAGGCTCAGAAGCTGGCTTTTTTATTTTTGAGTGGGTCTAGTCTAGAAGATGAAGGCGAAGATGCTTCCTCCAATAAGGAACATGCTGATTAGGCTTAGTAATTTTTGTTTTTCCGTCGATGCCGTCCGCCTTTGTAAAGAATTCTTGATCGGGCTATATGGCCCTTGTAAAAAGATCTTGATGAATATATGAAACTTCTTCCCTTCCATGGCTTATGAATTTGTTGTCCTTTTTTTTTGTTATTTCATTTAAGGGTCAAAATTTCTTAGCATAAGATCATGAAGTTGCGTTTGAGGGTCCGAGGTTTGGGGAAGGTAAGGGTCGATAATAAGCCTTGCCTTCGACTTTTTCTAATCGATGGACCCCGAATGATAACTCGAACTTGAGTTGATGTAGCCCTTAAGCTTAATGATCGAGTGAGGACATGCTCGAACTCAGAATTAGGTAACTCTTAGGCTTTCTAGTGGAGTGAGAAGGATCTCTCAAACTCGAAGTTAAAGTAGCCCTTAGGCCTTTGTAAATTTTGTATTCGGTCGATCTGGCCTTTGTAAATTGATCGTTTAATCATATATATATATAAGGATTTTCTACCTTTTCGGCTATCAAAGTTTTCCCTTTGTTTATCATTCATGTTCACAAGGGTTGTAATGCCTTAGTATGAAGTAAGTAGTTGTTCGAGAGTTCAAACAATTTTGTACTCAGTAGAGTTTTCGAGGTTTGATATTATCGAATCCTTTTATGATCTTGCCTGGGTAGTCCTTTTGATCGGTTTTATGAAAGAATTTGAAGGCCTGTTTTGTTATGGAATTTGGACGTCTCCGAACCTTGTTAATTTGGCTGTACTCTTTAGTTTGGGATTTTTCCCTTGGGCTTATTTTTCCCGTTTAACTTCGAGCTTTCCCGAAGTGTCAGTCCCCGAGTGGGGTGGCCGTGGCCTATAAAAATCAAGAGTTGCCTAAAAGGTTTTATGATCTCATTTATTTTTTGGATGGCAGTCCCCGAGCGTGGGGGTAATTATCTAAACTTTGGTTATGATTGGCCCTTAAGCCATAATATATCAAGATTATCAAATTATAAAGTATAAAAAATTTTCTAAGGCATGAGATATTGGCAAGAAAAAATACTTCTCTTTATAATTGATTATACATACATACATGTTCTGTGCCAGGGCTCGAGAAAACTACGTGGGCACGGTTCATTCGACGTTTTGTCCCTTAAAAATCTTCCTATCGAGACCCTGATGCCATGAAGTAGTTTCCTCGCAACAAAGTTGACATTCAAGGGTAATGCCTCCCAGTATTCGAGGTTGATTGTAAAGAAGACTCGGATATTGTTGTATTGTTCTAAGTTAGCATGATCAATGGTTTCCTTATTAAAAACCTCGCCAGAAAACACATTTGGGACAAAACTGGTCTAAGTAAAAAAGAGTGCGACGCGTGCTTTCAAACATAAAGACTTCGTGTCGAGGAGTCAATTTGTAACGACCCGGATGGTCTTTTTACTTTCTAGAACCCTGTTCCCCAAAATGAGACTTTCTGTACTTGCTTTTAATAATTTATGACTTGTAGAGATGGTTGGTTCAGAATTTGGAAGAGTTTGGGTTGAAATCGGAACACTTGGTTCCTTAAGGTTGGCTTAAAAGGACAAGTTTGACTTTGGTCAACTTTTTGAGTAAACGACATCGGAATCGGGATTTTATGGTTCCAATAAGTTCGTATGATGATTTTGTACTTGGGCATATGTTCGGATCGGGTTTTGGGTGACCCAGGAGCATTTCAGCGCCTAATAGTGAAAGTTGGTTCTTTGAAGGTTTTTGAAGTTCTTTAAATTTGGTTTGGAGTAGGTTTTGGTGTATCGAGGTACAAATGGAATTTTGAGACCAAGAATAGTTACACATTTAAGACTTGCACACAAAATTTAGTGTCAATTTGAGTAGTCTAAGTTTGATTCGACGCGTTCGGAGTGATTAGAAACTTGAAGTTCAAAGTTTGATCCAATTTGGTTTTGGATGTGATTCTTGGATTTTTTGTTGTTTAACTCATTTCTAGAGTTTGAGTAGGTCCGTATTGTGGTTACAGACTTGTTGGTGAAGTTGGAAGGGGTCCCGAGGGGCTCGGGTGTGTTTCGGACCGCCCGGAGCTAAATCTGAGAAACCAGATTTTCCAAATCTAGTTTCCTTCTTCGCATTCGCGAGAGGCCCTTAGCATTCGTGAAGAAGGATTTGGGGTAGTGGGAAAATTGCCATTCGCGCTCGCAGTCAGGCTCATGCATTCGCAAAGCCATGAGATCCTACGCCTTCGCATTCGCGAACCCCATTCACGTTCGCGTAGGGGAAATGGGGCCGGAGAGGGCCAGTGGACTTTGCTCTTCACGTTCGCGATGCTTAGTCAGCGTAGGCCTTCGCAAATGCAAGGCCCCTTTCGTGTTTGTGAGGAAAGAGGCAACTGGGCTGTGAGTTTTAAAAACGGGACTTAGGCATTTATGGGGTCAATTATTTCACTCTTTGGACGATTTGGGAGCTCTTAAGTAGGGGATTTCGACCTAGCTTTGTGAGGTAAGTAATTTCTACCAAATGTGAGTTAAATACTTCGATTATGGGAAGATTAATATGTAAAAATTAGTGAAAACAAGGGTTTGGAGGAAAACCTAGGTTTTTGATAAAAATAAGATTGACCAAAAAATTGATTATGAAATGTAGTGAAAATAATATATTTATGTTCCTAAGGTTATGGGTAACAACTTTCTTCAAAAATTTCTGAAATCCGAGCATGTGGGATCGGGGGTGAATTTTAGGACTCTTGCAATTTGGGTTGGGTAATCACTTTAATGGTGAAAATATGAACTTTTGAGCATAGATTGATTAGTTTATGTAACGTTCGACTAGTTTCGAGTTGTTTGGCGTCAAATTTGGAGGTTTGAGCGCGTTCTTGAATTGGGAAGTAGGCTTCGAGATGAGGTAAGTCTCCTTTCTAACCTTTTAAGAAGGAATTAACCCCATAGGTGAATTAAATTAATGCGTGTACCTATTTTTGGAGGCTACGTACGTACGAGGTGATGAGAGCCCGTACGTAGATACTATTATGCTATTGTCCGGGTAGCTTAGGACCCGTATCATGCTTTATTTGCAATGTTTGTGCCCTTACTTGCTAATTTAATTACTTGAATCATGTTAGAATTTGATAAAAGCATTTGTAAAAGGTTAAGTTCACTTATTTTAAGAATTCATGGAATACTTGGTTATAAATGAGAAATTTGCTTTTTCTTAAAAATAAATTGCTATTTGTGGATCGGGCCGAGCGCCTCGGTAGTAAATAGATGCATCTATGGTTCACACCGTTCGACCCTCCGACAATGCACAATTTATTATTATGTTTGATCGGGTCGTACGACCTCGGCATAATTTGCGCATGATAATTCTTCGGTCCCTCCGTAATTGATATTGCTTAAATGCCTTGAAATGTAAACTGTTAAACGATAATACCAAATGTGGAATTTATATTTGTGAAAGAAGGACTTTTATTTTCCTGTTCTTAAGCTTTCAGTATTATTCATGCAAATCCATGCTTAGTATAACATTTTGATATATTATTGTCAGCCCTAATGAGTGTCAAGTCGACCCATCGTCACTACTTCTTCAAGGTTAGACTGGATACTTATTGGGTACATATTGTTTATTTACTCATACTACACTTTTGTACTTTATTGTACAGGATCTGAGGTTGGTGCATCTCGCTACCCGCCCGGTGCACATACTTGATCTTGGTTCGAGACTTCACGATGAGTTTCCCCCTTCCGAGCCGTTCAGTAGCATGCTGGAGTTTCTCTTTTGCTTGTATCTGTCTATTCTATTTCATGCAGTAGGATAGTCATCTTTTGTATATTCTACTAGTTATCCACACACTTGTGACACTAGATCTTGGCACATATTGGTAGACTTTGATTTTTGAGTTGTATTTCTATAGTTATGATTTCCTTTAGCTGTTTCCGCTTTTGTTTGTCTTAAAAATCTGGTGTTTATCAATAGCTTTAAATTTAAGTAAAGTTAGTTGTTGGGATTGCGTAATAAAAATGGGAAATCACTAGGTTGTTCACTATTGGATTGTCTAGCAACGGTGCTGGACTCCATCACGGACAGACATGGAGTTGGGTCGCGACTACATGGTATCATAACACTAGGTTGACGTAGGTCTCACAAGAGATGGGCAGGCCTAATAGAGTCTTACAGATCGTTGTGGAGACATCCATGCTTATCTTCGATAGGCTATAGGGTTTTAGGAAACTACTTCTTATTCATCTTCTATCGTGTAGTTGATGGTATACTAAGTTTCTTTCTTTTATTCTCTCACATATGACGAGGATGTGTGCGGCGGACATTCCTGACTTGGGAGGAGCTACTCCCCCCGTTGTTGGAAGCTGAGATAGAGGTCGGGGGAGGGCACCGACCCAAGGTAGGGGACGAGGGCACCCCAGAGTTGCCTCTGTAGTACCACCAGCAGACCCATAGGAGGATCCCATCATCGATGAGCAGCGCGAGGTGCCCGCAGCAGAGCCAGCCCCGGTAGATTTCATGATAGCACCTGGCTTTCAGGAAGTCATGGGCCGTATGCTACGGTTCATGGATTCTATGACCCAGGCTAGTTTATTTCCAGCAGAACCAACAACATCTCAGGCGGGATGGGGAGCACATACCTCTATTGCTCAAGCTCCTGGGCATGCAGCTGTAGTGTATTAGAGATTAGGGTTTCGTAAGAAACCCAGGTGATGAGAAAGGCTTTGGAAACCATCGATCTGAGCAGGAAAGTCGAAGGTCGAACTCGAATAGCCATGACTGGCTGGACAAAGGTTGAAGACGACCGGAGAACAGTCATCGAGCCAAGGCTAGGTTGAAACCCTTCAAGCCTAGTCACAGGACCTTAGAAACGAGCACGCAGAAGCCATGAGAGGCTAGTATATGCCTCTGATGAGCCTGAAAAGCCATAGATTAGGGTTTCAGTAAGAGGCGGCGGCTAGGGTTTGAGGTGCATTGAGAGAGGAGGGGATTCAGAGGGGCGGTCGAGAAAAAATGAGATAGGGTTTAGGGGTTGTTTGAATTAAAAAGGAAAGGGAAGAGGGGAGCCGTTGGTCTTTTAGATCAACGGCTGAGATTGAGCGGGTTAAATAGGGACCGGGTTGGGTATGACAGGAAAGGGGTATGGATCGGGTTGCAAGTGGTAATTGGGCTGGGTATTTTGGGCTCAATTTGGGGTTAATTGGGGATTAAATTGATGCTATATTTGCAATTGAAATGGCTATGTGTTAAATAGCCGATTTTCCCCTTTAATTTATATAAAAATAGTTAAAAAATGATTTTAAACAAATTAAAAGCACTAAATTAATTAATAATATATAAACATTAATCTAAAAAATACTGGGAATAATTTTATAATTATAAAATGCCATTAATCGTAATATAGGCTATAATTGCAATTGTATGCAATTTAGCTTAAAAAATACCAAATAAATTCGTAAAAATATGCAAAAATTACATTAATTATATTTTGGTGTATATATAAGAATAAAATGAGTTTTTCACCAAAAATAATAATTTTGGGAATAATTATTGGATTTTGTTATATTAAAAAAGGCAATAAATTGGTTTAAAAATCATTAAAAATGCCAAAACTCTTGGGTGTGCTTATATATGTACTAATATACTATTTTGGAAGTATTTTGGGTATAAAAATACTTAGGGAAAAAATTGGGTATCAACAGCTGCCCCTCTTTACCCGGGAAGGATGAAAGAGTTGTCGGGTAAAGATATGATGACCAATTTTGACCGGAAGCGGCGATTTCAAAAGAATTTGACCAAGCTCTGGTTTCTGAGATACCTACATATCCCTGGTTTGACAGGAATCAGGCTGTATGTAGTTCAAGAACCATTGACGGAACATGCCGATGGAGATTTGAAAGAAACAGATACGATGTTTAGGTGGCAAAAGGTATTTTGAAACTTGATCGGCTGCGGGGACTGGAGCAGGATCGCTCCTGATGAGACAGCCGTTGCTAGCCGGTGTACCTGCAAGTGAGTAATATGGGCGTATATCGTGCATAAAATTAAACATGATGCAAGTTTTCGTTGGACCATGAATGATGTCTTTAGACGGTTAGGATGACGTCCTCGGACCATGATGTCCTGGGCCATGAAGTGTAAAATTAAAGGATTCGCAGGCTATTAAATGATGTTCTCGGGCTATGATAATGGTGCCTCCGAACCATGATGCCTTTGAATAATGCTGTGCAGGATATAAAGTGGGGTCCTCGGGCCATGACATGGTGTTCTTGGGCTATGAAGATGGTGCCTCCGAACAATGACGCCCTCGGATAGTTTGGAGATATTTCAGCGCATGAGATTCAAGATTTGGCGGTATTTCAGCCGATGCAAAAACATAAAGGGCGATATTTCAGCCGACAGAACTTTAACAAAGCGGCGATATTTCAACCAATGCAAAAGTAAAATGGCGATATTCCAGCCGACAAAACTTTAAATAAAGTGGCGATGTATTAGACGATGTAGAATTTAAATAAAGTTTGGCGATATTTCAGCCATGCAAGAAAGATAAAGTGGCGGTATTTCAGCCATGCAAGTAGAGGTAGAGCTTAACCTCGAAAGGCAGAAAGGTAGCCTTATGCAGATAATGCAGGATGGAGAGCAGAAAGGTAGCCTTATGAAATGCAGATAATGCAGGATGGAGATAGTGCTTAGTCTCGAAAGGCAGAAATGTAGCCTTATGCAATGCAGATAATGCAGATGGAGACAGTGCTTAGTCTCGAAAGACAGAAATGTAGCCGTATGCAATACAGATAATGCAGACGGAGACAGTGCTTAGTCTCGGAAGGCAGAAAGGTAGCCTTATGCAATGCAAAAATCCAGATGGAGACAGTGCTTAGTCTCGAAAGGAAGAAAGGTAGCCTTATGCAAATAATGCAGATGGAGACAATGCTTAGTTTTGCAAGGCAGAAAGGTAGCCTTATACAATGCAAGAAAATAAAAGGACGGATAGTAATGAGATTTCTTATCTAATAGCTGATTACGATATCGTGACTACGGGGGAGGTTGTGTGCGGATAACAATTAGGAACAAGTGATGATTCTGACAAGTTGCATTTTTTGAGAAAGTATGTGTACGTAAATATTCCTAACGATATTGTAAGTCGAGTGCCTGCATCCAAATAAAAATCGTGAGTTTTGTAAAAAAAGGGGGAAATGCTAGTTCGTTTTCCCCTGGCTTGCGGCGCTACGTATCACTGGGGTAGCGACGCTAAACAACAGCAATTCGAACAACAATTATGCATGATTTAGCAAATATAACGTAAGTAGAAAATAATTTTCTTTAGATGAACCAACGACTGCGACATGGTTCAAGACATTGCAATCTCTCCTGCTCCGGAATTTTGAGGCTTCTCCTCAAAATTCTGCCCCAGTTTGCTGGGCTGGCACTTCTGACGGCTGCGCTGAATGGCTGAAAAATTAACTTCAAAATTTTGAGGGTCCTCCTCAATATTTTGCCCCAGTTTACTGGGGCGGCATTCCTGGCGATGAGTGACTCACAACTAACTTCGGAATTTTGAGGGTCCTCCCCAAAATTCTACCCCAGTTCCAATAGCAAAGGGAAATGAATTTTTTTATTAAATTGTGACAGAACCCATAGGGCTGCCTACGTACCCCCTCTTAAACGAGAATCAGGTCAGGCATAGTTCAAATTACATCATAAAGGGAATCATAAGTAGTTACACATAGTATCGTTTCACTGCATCTGAATTATCGGTTTTGGCCAAACTTCTCTGTCCATCTCAGCAAGAATGAGGGCTCCTCCAGTTAGAACCCGGTGAACCATGTACAGACCTTGCCAGTTGGGAGAGAATTCCCCCTTGGCTTCATCTTGATGTGGGAATATTTTCTTCAACACCAGCTGCAACTCTTTTGTTGAAGGCTCTGGAAATTCTGTTCTGATACAACTGACCGTGGCAAACTGCATTCATCCTCTTCCCATCTATAAGGGCTAGCTACTCGTAGCGACCTTTTACCCATTCTACATCATCCAGCTCTGCTTCTTGTATGATTCTCAATGAGGGAATTACTACCTCGGTGGGGATGACAGCTTTTGTACCATAAACCAGCATGTAGGGAGTTGCTCCGGTCGATGTGCGAACCGTGGTACGGTATCCCAGCAAGGCGAATGATAACTTCTCATGCCATTGTTTGTGACTTTCGACCATATTCCTTAGTATCTTCTTGATATTCTTGTTGGCTTCTTCTACAGCTCCATTCATCTGAGGCCTGTAGGCTGTAGAGTTTTTGTGTTTGATCTTGAATGTCTCACACATTGCTTTCATCAAGTCGCTTTTGAGATTGGAACCATTATCAGTGATGGTTGATTCCGGAATTCCGAATCGGCAAATAATACGGTCACGGACGAAATCTGCCATAGCTTTCTAAGTCACTGCCTTGTATGACGCTGCTTCAACCTATTTAGTAAAATAATCAATTGCCACCAGGATAAACCTATGCCCATTTGATGCGGCTGGCTCGATAGGTCCAATGACATCCATTCCCCAGGCGGCGAATGGCCACGATGAGCTTATTGCGATAAACTCGCTAGGAGGCACCTTTATCATGTCTGCATGTATCTGACAGCGATGGCACTTGCGAACATATTGGATACAGTTTGTTTCCATAGTCATCCAAAAATACCCTGCTCGGAGTATCTTCTTTGCTAAGACTAAACCATTCATGTGCGGCCCGCAGGTCCCTGTGTGCACTTTGTCTAATAGTCTGGATGCTTCTTTTGCTTCGACACACCTTAGTAAACCCAAATTGGGAGTCCTCCTGTATAGGATTCCTCCACTGTGAAAGAAGTTGTTGGATAACCTCCGAAATGTTCGCTTCTGAGTGGCGTTGGCAAGTTCTGGGTATTCTCCCGTTGTCAAGTACTCCTTGATGTCATGGAACCACGGTTTTCCATCTGCTTCTTCCTCAACGTGAGTACAGTAGGCTGGCTGATCATAGATCTTTACTGGGATGGGATCAATGAAATTCGTGTCTGGATGTTTGATCATGGATGACAGAGTAGCTAATGCGTCAGCGAACTCGTTCTGGAACCTGGGGACATGTTGAAATTCCGTCTTTGTGAATCTTTTCCTTAGCTCCTGTATGTGATGCAGGTAGGGGAGTATCTTGGAGTTCTTGATTGTCCACTCTTCTTGAACTTGATGTATGAGCAATTGTAAATCCCCGATCACTAACAACTCCTGAATGTTCATGTCGATGGCCATCTTGAGCCCCAGGATGCAAGCTTCATATTCAGCCATATTATTTGTGCAAGGGAACCTGAGCTTGGCGGATACCGGGTAATGCTGGCCGGTTTCTGATACTAGGACTGCTCCTATGCCAACTCCTTTGAAATTTGTGGCTCCGTCAAAAAATAACCTCCAACCATCGTAGGATTCTGCAATATCTTCTCCTACAAAGGATACCTCTTTGTCACGAAAATACGTTTTTAGGGGTTTGTATTCTCCGCCAACAGGATTCTCGGCAAGGTGATCTGCTATGGTTTGGACCTTGATTGCTTTCTGAGTCACGTAAACAATGTCGAATTCACTTAGCAAGATTTGCCACTTGGCGAGCTTGCCAGTTGGCATGGGCTTCTGGAAGATGTACTTCAGCGGGTCCATCCTTGATATGAGATAAGTAGTGTAGGCACAGAAATAATGCCTCAATTTCTGAGCTACCCAAGTCAGAGCACAACAGGTGTGCTCCAATAAAGAATACCGGTCCTCGAATGGGGTGAACTTCTTATTGAGATAGTAGATTGCTTGCTCCTTCCTCCCCGTTTCATCATGTTATCCCAGAACACAACTGAATGCTCCATCTAAAACCGTGAGATAAAGCAATAGAGGCCTTCCTGGCTCGGGCGGAACCAATACTAGTGGCATTGACATGTATTCCTTGATTCTATCAAAAGCTTTTTGACAATCGTCAGTCCATTTAGTAGCAACGCCTTTCTTCAGCATTTTGAAGATGGGTTCACAAACGACTGTGGACTGAGCTATGAATCAGCTGATATAGTCGAGTCTTCCCAAGAAACTCATTACCTCCTTCTTATTCTTTGGCGGTGGAAATTCTTGAATGGCTTTGATTTTTGATGGATCCAATTCTATTCCTCGATGACTCACGATGAAACCCAGTAATTTTCTAGCGGGAACCCCGAATGCACACTTGGTGGGATTTAGTTTCAGAGTGTACCTCCTCAGTCTGTTGAAGAACTTTCTCAGGTCTCCCATATGATCAAGGGCTTTCTTAGATTTGGTGATGACGTCGTCCACATATACCTCAATCTCCTTGTGTATCATGTCATGAAAGATAGTAGTCATGGCCCTCATATAGGTGGCGCCAGCATTCTTCAACCCAAATGGCATCATTTTGTAACAATACATTCCCTACGGCGTGAGGAAAGCCGTTTTCTCTGCATCTTGCTCATCCATCCATCCATATCTGATGATAGCCGACGAAACAATCAACAAAAGACTGCAACTCATGCTTGCTGCAGTTATCGATAAGAATGTGTATGTTTGGCAAGGGGAAGTCATCTTTGGGACTGGCCCAGTTAAGATCCCGGTAGTCGACACAGACCCTAACCTTCCCATCCTTCTTTGGTACTGGCACGATGTTGGCTAACCATGTCGGATACTCTACCACCCTGAGAACCTTGGCTTTAACTTGCTTAGTAACCTCTTCTTTGATTTTCAAACTCATGTTGGGCTTGAATTTCCTGATCTTCTGTTTTACCGGCGGACAGGTTGGATCTGTTGGCAGTTTGTGAGCTACAATGAACGTGCTGAGACCAGTCATATTATCATACGACCAAGCGAATACGTCCTCATATTCCTTTAAAAATTTCGTATATTCTTCCTTTTCCAATGGTGACAGGTGAACACTGATGTGAGTTTCTTTGACATTTTCTGTATCTACCAAATTCACGACCTTAGTTTCTACCAGGTTAGAATTAGGTCTATTCTCAAAATCCTCAACCTCTCTAATGAACTCTTCAGGTATTTTATCTTCTTTTGAGTCTCTGTCCTTTTGTTGGTTGTTTCGTTGCAAATCACAATCGTTGGTTCATCATCAAAGTAAGTAATAGTAATGTTGTATAAAAATAGAGTCAACGATAGAGAAAATAATAAGAGAGAGATATATGATAAACTGAAATGCTTTGATTAAATTTATAATTGTTTGAAACATCGGAGCTCTTTTCGAAATTAAAGACAATGCGGAAAGAAAATCAACTAGTAAAATAAAATAAAATGAGATGCGTGGTGCTTTTGTTTAGCCTTGCTACCTCGAAGCCTTCCGAGCCCTGACGGTTCTAATTGACCAATTGCTGAGGCGGTCTCCTCGATTTACAACTTGTATGGAAGGGCCTTCCTCCCCTTCCTCCTCGACAAGAACACAACAGTCCATATCGTCATCCTCCAGAAATAGATTCTTTATGGCTTCTAGTGCTTCATCTTCCTCTGACCTATATATAGTATCTGCTGGTTGGAAGGTTTGCTTCAGGCTAGGTATCGGAAGCTCTAATGGATAGTAGGGGCCGCGCCATGGTGGCAACCAGCTCTGGAATTCTTCCCAAGTATAACCGTACCCTAAGCCAAAAGTAGTATCATGCTTCTTTAGTTTGATGGGCTCAGTGATCCCATGGAGTTTTTTACCGAGTCCCTTTCCATGCTCGTACCCACACCAATTCAGGATACTTTCGATCTTGTTATCCCACCACTTATCCTTATCTACAGCGTTTACCCTTTCGATGTGGTGGTATGTTTCTCCGCCTATTCTCCTTCTGCCTCCAATCATTGGGATGGTCTGGTGACTATATATGGGGTTACTACCATCGCCATGAATAATCACCTCCTGGTGATTCCATTCGAACTTCACTGCCTGATGCAGTGTCGATACTACGGCTCCAGCGGCATGGATCCAGGGCCGTCCTAACAACAAGTTGTAGGATGCCGGGACGTCTATCACTTGAAAGTCGACGTCGAACCATGTTGGCCCTGTTTGTAAGCATAGGCTAATTTCTCTAATAGTAGATCTCTGGGACCCATCGAAGGCCTTGACATTGATAGCCCCATCTTTGATCTCGTGCAGGCTTTTTCCCAAAGTTCTGAGAGTTATCAGCGGACAAATGTTGAGGCTGGAGCCTCTATCGATCAGGACTCTAGTGATGAAATAATCCTCACATTGCACGGTGATATGCAGTGCCTTGTTGTGGCTCAATTCTTCCGGTGGTAGCTTATCTTCGTAGAAGGTGATTTTATGGCTCTCCAGCACTTGCCCTACCATATTTGCCATTTCACCTCCGGTTATATTGCTGGGCACATAAGCTTCGCTCAGTATCTTCATCAGGGCATTTTTGTGAGCGTCAGAGCTCTGCAAAAGAGCTAGGATAGAGATCTGTGCTGGTGTTTTGTTCAAATGCTTAGCGACCGAGTACTCCTTAGCTTGTATTTTTTTCCAAAGATCGTCGGGCCCAGTTTCAATAGGCCATCCCGAGGTTTGCTTACCGGACTCAGCTAAGTGTTCTGGGGTGTAAACCCTCCTTGTTCTTGTCATCCCTTGTGGGGCAATTGTTTCTCCTGTCTTGGTCTTTCCTTTCCTCCTAGCTTCGGCAGTGTAGTCCCATGGTATGGCATTTGAGTGGAACGGTGTTATGTCTGACATTGTCACAGGAATAGGTACCCTTGGTGGTAACACAACAACTTCGAAGGGTGTAGGTGCTTTTGGAACTCCAAATTCAACCTCAATTGGCCTGGGCGCCTTTGCAGAAGGAGGCACTTCAAATTCGAGAGGTATAGACATGTTTATTTCATCGTCCCTGGAGGGCTGATTCTGCACAACAATTGGGTTAAGTGTAACCGCTGCTTTCTTTGGTTCATCACCTTCAGCAATCAAACCTATCGACCCTTTGGGGTCCCAATCATCTTCGATCTCGATCATGTGAATGTCTCCACCTTTGTGGTCAGGCAGAGGGTTGTTGCGAACATTAGGAACATGCTCCTTTGCTATGATGACCTTATTATCGATCAGGGTTTGAATCTTGTCCTTCAATGAGCGACAATCATCAAGGGTGTGTCCCTTTATGCCGGAATGGTACGCACGGTTCTTATTAGGGTTGACCCACTGATAACTGTGATTTTTACATATTTTATACCCATTCTTGCCTAGGCTTTGTGCATGAATTGCCATAAATTAGTCCTAAAAAGCTTACAAGTTGCACTTGATTGCAGGTTTGAGCGACAAGATGACAAACGTCAAAGATCGGCTCAAAAAAGGAGTGAAATCTGCCAAGCGTCAAAGGACATGTGAAGTGGGGAACAAAAGTGACATGCGCGGACCGCACTTATTTGGCACGCGGCCGCGCAGGAAAGTTCAGAGACTGGTGATTTTTGTCAAGCCTTCCACGCGGGCGCGTCCCTTTTCACGCGGTCCACGCCCTTCAGCCAGTGCGGCCGCGCCCAAGCACTACGCGGTCCGCGCCTCTCAGCTAACGCGGCCGTGCAACCTTTGTGCGCAGTCCACAGCCTCAGTTTCAGATGCCATCACGGAAGACCAAAGAGCCCTCCGCGGCCGCGCGACATTTGTGCGCGGTCCGCACCAGACCCTTAGAGGTATTTTTGTCCAGATTTTTCTGTGTTGTATAAATAGAACATTTTACTTTCTTAGCTGGGGGAATGGTATCAGATATAGCTACTGCACTCGTGAGACTCAAGTTTTAGCCTATTTTGGGCAATTTCATCTTGTTTTATCATAGATTCTTGTAGATTAACTTTGTAGTTAATTAATATGTTGATTTTATATCTTATTTCTTCAATTTCTCTTCCTATTATGTCTAGCTAAACCCATTAGCTAGGGTTGTGGCTCAACCCTAGTGTTGGTAACTAATGGGTGTGATTGTTTAATGCTTGAATGATGTTGTTGGGTGTTTGCTATTTGGGTTAATTTTATGGTTTAATTAGGATTTGGTGGTTGCAAACATTGAGTCTAGCTTTATGGGTCTTGACTCTCCTTGAGAAAGAGTGTCCATGACTCCAAAATTGACCCAACAAGGAATTGGGATGGACCCATGAGAATGG
>MU702083.1:6153-30053 GCA_026770625.1 Nicotiana glauca | reverse complement strand
GAATATTAACAAACAGAAACTCAAACAAAATCCCAAAATTAGGGTTTTCAACATGCTAACTCAGATAAAAATAAGGTAAATCAAACAAATATTACCAAACAGACTAAGAAACTTAAACAAAATCCCAAAAATTAGGGTTTTTCGACATGCTAACTCAGATAGAAAACAACATAAACAAAACACAGTAAAACATGTTGAGAATCGGAGAAGATATTTGAAATAACTTGACATGAAACCCTAGTTGAAGAGTAAAGAGTTTCTGAAAGAAAAAAATTAAAGAAACTTCTAGAAAAATGCATAGAAGGTTCGCACACACATAGATCCAGAGCAGAACTAAAAATAAATCGAAGGAACCTCAGAGATTAGGGTTTCGTAAGAAACCCAGGTGATGAGAAAGGCTTTGGAAACCATCGATCTCAGCAGCAAAGTTGAAGGTCGAACTCGAATAACCATGACTGGCTGGACAAAGGTTGAAGACGACCGGAGAACAGTCATCGAGCCAAGGCTAGGTCGAAACCCTTCAAGACCTGGTCACAGGACCTTAGAAACAAGCACGCAGAAGCCATGAGAGGCTAGTATATGCCTCCGATGAGCCTAAGAAGCCATAGATTATGGTTTCAGTGAGAGGCGTCGGCTAGGATTTGAGGTGAGTTGAGAGAGGAAGGGATTCAGAGGCGGCGGTCGAGAAAAAATGAGATAGGGTTTAGGGGTTGTTTGAATTAAAAAGGAAAGGGAAGAGGGGAGCCGTTGATCAACGGCTGGGATTGAGCGGGTTAAATAGGGACCGGGTTGGGTATGACAGGAAATGGGTATGGATCGGGTTGCAAGTGGTAATTGGGCTGGGTATTTTGGGCTCAATTTGGGGTTAATTGGGGATTAAATTGATGCTATATTTGCAATTGAAATGGCTATGTGTTAAATAGCCGATTTTCCCCTTTAATTTATATAAAATAGTTAAAAAATGATTTTAAACAAATTAAAAGCACTAAATTAATTAATAATATATAAATATTAATTTGAAAATACTGGAATAATTTTATAATTGTAAAATGCCATTAATCGTAATATAGGCTATAATTGCAATTGTATGCAATTTAGCTTTAAAAATGCCATATAAATTCGTAAAAATATGCAAAAATTACCTTAATTATATTTTGGTGTAAATGTGAGAATAAAATGAGTTTTTTTTTTTCTAAAAATGATAATTTTGGGAATAATTATTGGATTTTATTATATTAAAAACGACAATAAATTGGTTTAAAAATCATTAAAAATGCCAAAACTCTTGGGTGTGCTTATATATGCACAAATATGCGATTTTGAAAGTATTTTGGGTATAAAAATACTTAGGGAAAAAATTGGATATCAACACCCTTTTAACTCAGTCGACGGACCTGTTTGGATAAACGGACCCGGAAGGAGCCCCCAGTTGATCATCCCGGACCATTATCTTTGACTGATAACGATTATGTACATCGGACCAAGTGACAGCTGGATAATCGATCAATTTCTACTTCAACTGCTGTGAAGCTATGGAACTCCGAGCATTGAGACCTTGAGTAAAATCTTGAAAAGCCCAATCGTCGGTGACCGGTGGAAAATTCATTTGTTCCATTTGGAATCGAGATGCTAATTCCCTGAGTATTTAGGTGTCTTTTTGCCTTACCTTGAAAAGGTCCGACTTCTTGTAGCGACCTTAATGGCTCCGGCGTGTGCCTTTACAAAAGAGTCTGCAAGCATAGCAAATGAGTCAAATTAGGTGGTAAATTATGATACCATATTATAGCATCCTTCGATAGAGTCTCCTCGAATTTCTTCAGAAACACGGATTCGATCTCATCATCTTCCAAGTATTTCCCTTGATGGGGCACGTGTATGAGGTGACATGTTCGTTTGGATCTGTTGTCCCGTTATACTTCGGCATCTCGGGCATACAAAACTTCTTAGGGATTGACTTCGGAGCCGCATTCGGGGGAAAAGGTTTTTGCACAAACATTTTGGCATCTAGTCCTTTCAATATCGATGGTGCCCCCAGAATTTGATCGATCCTGGAGTTATAAGTTTCCACCTTCTTATCGTTTTCCTCGATCTTCTTTTCCCCTGTATCGATTCGCTTTGTTAGTTCTTCGAGCATCTTTACGATAGCAAGATTGGTCTCCGATTCTCCTCTATACGATCTCTTTGGTACCGATTCGGCCGTATGAATAATTTCTTGTGATGGCTCGAGCTCGATCTTGCTTGGTGCATGGTTCTGATTTTGGAGTTGTGCTATTACAGCTTGTTGAGTCTGCAATATTTCAAATATCATTCGAAGGCTAATCTAGCGTTCTTTGCCGCCCTATTCATTTTGATCGGCCAGTCGAACGTCTCTGCAGATGCTAGTTTTTGGATCGACGTCCAAATTACCATTAGTGGCAATATGGGAACTGACTTCGATTAGGTCGACGACTGGGGCTCCATCTGGGTTGACTGGAGGTTCTCCATTTCTTGGGGAGGCTATGTTGTCGTTCTCGCCATGGAGACCAAGGCTACTGTATGTATGTGTGGGTGATTCTTGAAAGTTTGACATGTTGATCCTGAATTCAAAAATACTTCAAAGAACAAGCGTAAAATTGTGTGTGTTACGAAAATGTACCAGACAATCATTATTATCCTTAGCTCTACAGTGTGTGCCAAACTGTTTACCCTTAAAATTGGATAACAATTAAACTCATAAGTGGTTTTAAGGATATGTGATTTCACTTGGCAGAAACTGAAAAATATGAGAATTAATGTTAGAAATTACCTATAAAATAAAACAAACCAATATAATGAGCGATTATGGCCTCGAGCTAGATCGCCCTTGAACCAACTGAATATGCTAATGGAGAATCTGAACTGAACAACAGAGCTTAAGAGAGAAAATATAATGTATTGCTTTGTTATACATAAATATGATGATTACAAAATGATTAGAACCCCCTTTATATAGTAAAGGAATTCTACTTATAATACAATTCTAAATAAGCAAGGAAATCCCATGATTGGCTAAATAATCGGTCCTGACTCGATATGTACCGAGATTTCTGCTACGATCCTTGTCCGATCACGGATATCTCGGTTTTCTATAATTCGACTTAGCAAGCTTCCTTCGATCTCTTTCTCGCTTCGGTCTCGATCTTGATCAATCATTGATTCACGAGCTTAGCAATCCATCTCTGTACCATGGTTTGATACAATGCGAGGCCCAGCCTTGGTCTGCCACCCCGATTTCGGTTAGCCGTACGAAATTAGTGAAGCTAGATTTTGACCGTATACACAACTCTTATATCTTCTTATAACCCTCAATGGCACCCTTTGTTGCTGAAATCTCACTGTTAAGATTTTTTTCTAAAATATAAATTGGGAGAAGCTTTTGCCGATATTATCTTTAGTTTAAACGGATCACATGTTTCTCACGAGTCAATTCTATCCAAGATAATTACGGTCGCATTCTACAAATATGACGGAGACCTAAAATGTTCTGTTTTGGTAAATATAAAGGGTCTAAAACTAATCAGGTGCATATTTAAAGGACTATCTTAGACCAACAATAAACACAAGGGACTAGTTTAATTTTGTCATTTTCTTGATCTCATTCACTTCAAAGATTGGCTAAACATAAGGAAGTCTACAAACAAAACCTCTTATTGGAAGATGTCCAGACATTTCAACAAGGGCCATCAGTGGATTCATTGTGCAATAATTTACCAACCTAAATAGTTGTCCATTCAACCGTTTAAATTATATATAATTGATATATGTATAATATGTATATAGTTCATATATAATTTATGTATACCAACTAAAAAAATAAATAATAAATCGGACCGACTATTTATGTAAAAGATCCCGATTAACAATCTCGAACATGACAGGCTCAATAATAGTATTATTATCCTTATCGTTGTCTAAACATTTAGTCTTTCTTGGACCAACCATGTAACTAAAAGTAGACTGGATTAACAAAGCTTAATGTATAGTCCAGATCCACAGGACCAACAACCCTGGCACAGAATTTGCATTGGGGAAAAACCTCATATATAGATAATTTTTATAATGGAAAAGGATCAAATATATCCTTGTACTATAAGAAAAAGTTTTAATTATACCCCTCGTTATACTTTCAGTCTAAATATATCCCTGCCGTAATATTATTGGTTCAAATATACCCCTCTTTTGTTAAATTTGTCCAAGATGGACATCTAATCCTACGTGGCACTAACATTTGATGAGGTGGATGCCACATGGCATGCCATCTCAGCGCCCCTAACCCATTTTATCCCTCCCCTATATTTGTTTTTCCAGTACGAAAATTTTCTTCGAGGGAAAGAAAGTTTATTGATGGAAAAAAAAAAAAAAAAATATATATATATATATATATATATATATATATATTTGACCTTTATCCGTTATTATTATATTATTGTTACGTAGGTAAACTTAGTGAAATTCAATGACTATATATGAATAGCATAAGTGAACTTGGTCTTCAAAGCATGGCTGGAAACTCATTGTTGCAAAAAGGGCCACATGCTTTTAAATAAAGACACTCCATTCTGTTTTATAAAATTTCTGTCTATTTCTCTTGATAACTTATCCAAGATGCTTCTGAGAAGTTCTAGGTAAGTTAGAGGTGCAAATTTCCCCTTCTACACTTGAAATTTAGAAAAGTAAAATGAATGACTTAAAATAAAACAAGTTTAAACTCTTTCAAACTCCTCCACAATGTTTATTTATTGACTATTGACAAGGACATTCTAGTGTATCAGATGCAGGATTCAAGAAAAGGACATATAATTAAATATTTTAATAACAATATCGTTTGTTAAGGTATTTTTTGATTGTTATAGAGAAATAGTGTTATACAAGACATATAATATGGTATAAAATAAAAATTGGTTCCGAGAAAAGCTTGACTTTTATAGTAAATGATTGTTATATGGAGATGTTGTCAGTGACGGAGGCAGAATTTTAGCGAAGGGAGTTCAAACAAGAAAAAAGTTAAAAATTAAAAGAATTTGTGGTTAGTAGGGAATTGAACCAGGGGCATCTCAAAAGTATTGAAACCCCTCGACCATTAAACTATGCTTTTGAGTTGTGTTAAGAGGGTTCAAAACATAATATAAAGAGAAAAAATAAATAAATTTTGCCTTATATACCCAATGTAATTTTTTGTCGAAGGAGGTCCGGGTGAACACCCTTCCGCTCCTTAAATCTGCCCTGAAGGTTGTTACGGAGAAATCTAAGTGTATCATATTTGCACCATATTACTATCTCTTTCTAGATGCATGCTATTTATGTGGTTTGAATTCATGATCACCAAATTATATGACAACAACTCTTACCTCAAAAATATATGACCTTAAATTCATTTTATATCACATTAGTTGGTTAGATACAAAACTTAAAATATTAATTTAACATGTATACCATATTGCTAGTAACTAGTAATGGAGAAAATAGAGAAGTGATGATTAAAAATTCAATTTGAACGTAACAAGACCACATCAAGTAAAATATGTAAATAGTTTAAAACATTTGATTCTCAAATTTTTTATTAGAAAATAAACTTTATAGAATATTGTAGAAATGACATAAGACAGGGACGGTCCTACGAATTTTGGGGCCTAAAGCCAAACTTTATGAGGGGCCTTAACTTTTTAATTTTTTTAATTATTTATTTGAAATCTATATTTTAGCTTTTCTTATCTACAAAGTTATTAATAATTTTCTTATAATCAATAACTCCTAAAAAGTATTTCTCAATTGACAATATAACTAATCCATTTAATGTTTCTTGTGCCATTGTTGTTCTTAGGTAAAATTTTATCAATTTGAATTTTTAAAACTTCTTTCTGTTAAAGCAACGGTAACATGAGTTATTAACATTATTTCATAACCAATTTAGGCATTTAGAAAAAAAATTAAATCTTTTTATTTGATTAAGTGTATTAATTAAACTGTTATTTTCTAATTGTACTATTTTCCTTAATACTTTTAATTCAGAAAATAAATCTAAACCATCAATATCGAATTGATTATTACGTTTTAAGAAAAATTCAAGATTAAAGCAATATTTTTTCAAATTTCCAACATCTAGCGATCTTAGTTTTTACTGCTAAATAGAAAACCAAAAATATTTTCATATGCTTCGAATTGCCCAAATCTATTTTGAATTGAAAAAATAGCCTTGTCTATTATTTATATAATTAATCAACTCTAAAGGACTCTTTGAAAGATTTTGAGATTTCATTATCAATATTTGTATCAAATTGTTACTTCATATATATCACACGTTTCTTACGAAATTCGGGTTCGATATTCATTTCAAGTGCAATTTTCTTGGTAGAAAGAAATCAAACTTTTTCATTGTACAAAACTCTTTTTTAAACTTATACATAGTCTATTAGGTGTAACGAAAAATGGGGCCCCACAAATACGGGGCCTAAAGCGGTTGCTTTATTTGCTTTATGAAAGGGCCGCCCCTGACATTAGGTAGCCACTTTAAGGGGCTACTATTTAAAAATTAGCCAATGCGTTCTGAATTTCAGTTTTTCAGAATAAAAATATTATGAGTTGTCCTGAAATTAGAATTTTTATAAACACTGTATAATTCTTAAATAGCATTCCTAAAAATAATTATTTGTCCACTTGCCCCTAAAATATTCTACACATATCAAAATTAAATTTGGAGTTTCGACAAGATCACAACCATATAAATTGGATCAAATCAAAGAGCATATGAAAACAAAAATGGAAAACATTATTCTAGAGTAGCCCCTATGGAATAAACTATTAGATGCTTTTGATTTCCTAATAGAAAATTCTCCTCCTTTCCCGAGATACCTACCACGTGTCACATATTTGGTCTCTTTTGGCCGATTGCAGAAGCTTTACCTAATTTTCACTTGCACAAAATTTCTCTCTCACCTAACGGCACCAGACAACCTTTGTATTTAAAACACTCTTGTTTTTTCTACACAAAAACAGATTTCACAATCTCAAACTTTACGAAGAGCTTCTCTTGTCTCTCTCTCGGTTTCGGATCCGTCCGAAGCTCTTTAATCCCCAACAAGGTATTATTCTTTCTTCTATCCCTTTTAGTTTCCTTTATCTCTTTTTGTTTGTTTTTTGTTTTTTTTGGGTAATTTGCATTTTAGTTTTCGTCCATTTTGCATATATATGATGTTTGTTAAACCCATTTTGCCCTTTGTTTTTGGTTGACATATGATGTTTTTCTACATTAACATGTATTCTTGAATTTTCTAGCAAGAGAGGCAGAATTTTTAACGAGGAAACTAAAAATAAAAAAAATAAATACTTGAAAAAGTTAAGGAGATTCAACACGTAATATATAAAAGGGCTGACCGGTGCACAAAACATCCGCGATCCCGCAGGATCCGGGAAAGCGCCCCACACCAAGGTGTGTGATTTACGCAACCCTGATGCAAGCATCAGTGGCTAGTGGCTGATTCCACGGCTAATATATATGTATAAAAAAATTTGGCCTTATATACACAATATACGATTCTGGCGAAGAGGATTTGGATGAACCCCTTCCATCCCCTAGCTCCACCTATGGCTTGTGAATCCCTTCCATTTCTAGCTAGATATTGGACTTGATGAGATAAATTTGTCCCATGTGCTGGAACATGATGCCCCTTTAGTTTGAAAATTTTAGTTTCTAAGGAAGAAATCTTAAATTTGAAATGACCCTTTTAATTGCAGTTGTATTCTTGAGATAGAGCAGGGACGGAGCTAGATAGGAGTAAGGGGGGTTCAGTTGAATCTCCTTTATTGAAAAAATATACTGTGAAGATAGAGAAAAATGAGTCTGTTTTGTTATTTGTAAAATGTTTAATCCCTTGACATAATTTTTTTAGTGTAGTGGCAAAGGGGGTTCAAAAATTGCTTTGTGTCACAGGCACAAATCCGAAGTGTAACATTGTAGTATTTTTTTTAATTCTCTTGTATAATATCCTCGCACTGCCACTGAGGCAGAGAGTGTCATAAGTTAAAAAGTGATATTGATCTTGATATAATTTTCTTTTGATTTTGCCCTGATCCTAATACAACGGATACTACTTTAAATTCACACCTCAGTTTTCATAGTCACAGATTTTTGCTTGTATTTAAGGAAATAATTGCTAAGCTTGCATTGGAAGTTCCTGACTCTCTCTCTTTTACTTATTGATGATCAGTGCTTGCTGAAGCAAAATAATTGGGATGCAGAAGGATGGGGTTATATAGCAGCGATTACCTTTTGGAGGCTACTAAATTTCAGTGTGCATTGTTGTTAGTCTTCCTCATCCTTCGTGATATCAAATATGCAGCTCACAGCACACTTAACTTCTCGTGGCAGATGCACAATGAAGCGACAACCCTTATACATCTCGTCATGCTGAAGCACAGTCTTGTCGGAGACGGTTGAGCTCCGTAACAAGGCCTCCTGCCTGTTATAAACGAGCATCATTACAGCAGGAGAAAGTTAATTGTAGTTGTTATTAGGATTGTCGGTTCAAATGGAGGAGAAGAAGGGAAATGTATTGATGCAAAAATATGAGTTGGGGAGATTATTAGGTCAAGGAAATTTTGCTAAGGTTTATTATGGAAGGAATCTTGAAACGGGACAGAGTGTAGCCATCAAGGTAATTGACAAAGAGAAGGTTCTCAAGGCCGGACTGATCGAACAGACAAAGAGAGAGATATCTGTTATGGCACTGGTTAAGCATCCAAATGTTCTGCAGCTATACGAGGTTATGGCAACTAAATCTAAGATTTACTTAGTGATTGAACATGCCAAAGGCGGGGAGCTTTTCAAAAAATTGACAAAGGGGAGACTCAAGGAAAATGTAGCTAGGAAGTACTTTCAACAATTGATTAGTGCTGTTGAGTGTTGCCACAACCGAGATGTTTATCACCGTGATCTGAAACCAGAAAATGTGCTGCTAGACGAAAATGGAAATCTTAAGGTATCAGACTTTGGATTGAGTGCGTTGGCCGAGTCTAAGAGGCAGGACGGCTTACTCCACACAACATGTGGAACCCCGGCTTATGTTGCACCTGAGGTGATTAGCAGAAAAGGATATGACGGCGCCAAAGCTGACATCTGGTCTTGTGGTGTGATCTTATTCGTCTTGTTGGCTGGTTATCTTCCATTCCACGACTCAAATCTTATGGAGATGTATACGAAGATAAAGAAGGCGGAGTTCAAATGCCCAAATTGGTTCCCACTAGAAGTGCGGAAACTAGTTTCTAAGATCCTTGATCCGAACCCCCATACAAGGATTTCAATAGCCAAAATAAAGGAAAACTCCTGGTTTAAAAAAGGTTTGGCTTCAAGAAATGCGGGAATCAAATTGGAAGAGAAGGAAAACTTTAGCTTGGATGCCAATGCTAATATCGATGCGTGTACGCATAACAATATCTCTCCCTTTGCACCAAAATTAGAGTTGCCAAAACCCACAAATCTAAATGCATTTGATATAATCGCTCTTTCAAGTGGATTTGACTTGTCTGGTTTATTCATAAGAAAGGATCAGAAGGAGGAACTGCAATTCATATCGGTGAAGCCTGCTTCTGCTATCTTGTCCAAACTTGAGGAAGTCGGCCGGAACCTAAACCTGGAAGCAATAAAAAAAGAAGCTCGATTTATAAGATTAGAGGGAGTAAATGCAGCTAGATATGGGACTCTGTCCATTGATGTTGAAATTTTTGAAATTACGCCATCCTTCCACTTGGTTGAGCTGAAAAGGTCGTACGGTGATAAGGTGGAGTACCAAAAGATGCTGAGACAAGTTTTAAGACCTGCTCTCGAGGAAATTGTTTGGTCTTGGCAAGGTGAGCAGCCAATTAATAGTTAGTAGAGACACTAAAAAGAACTTCTGATGTCCTGATATTCACTCTGTAAGTTGATCTCACTTTAGTAATCAATACTTAAAGTAGTACTTGTCTGTTTGGTTTTAGTCCTAATTGTCAATTTTACTATGTATCAGCTTGCTTAACGCAATTTTCTAAGCATATTATAGACAACTTATCTTATTAATTTTTCAAGTTCTTGTTCTTTTACTGCTGTAATTCATGAATCCTCTACATTTTCTGGCTTTCTATTGCACTCCTCATGAAATTTAGGAATAGTAGAAGAAGTATTTCCAGTCAATGCCAAAGTTGGTGATAACCACAGGGAAGTATCATAATGGTCGTACTCATGAAGCTTGACCTTGAAATGTGTCTTTTGTTCGGAAATATGGTGATTTGGCTCTTATCACCTCTCCAACTACCTGTTCCGTACACCAAACAAACACTCTGTAAACACCTATACTTAACAAAAGATACACGTCGCTTCTCTCCTTCAAAACTTCTTTTATTTCATTCAAGACAAATATTCCACATGACACAAAGGGATTCTCTAGCTGAGGGTCTATCGGAAACAGTCTCTGTGCGCTTCCAGAGGTAGGGTTAAGTCTGCGTACATTTTACCCTCCCCATACCCCACTTGTGGGAACCTCCTCCATATCAGCTTAGTACTGCTGCCAACTTTTTGTCCTTGCCGACATAGGGAAAGACTCTTCACATCTTGTGGCATGACTCATTGAACCCTAAAAGTATTTAGGAACATTTGGACTCTTCATTTTTGGTGCAGCACCTGTCTCGACATAGGACGGGTGCGGGATACATCCGGATTCGGTCAACTAACTTCGAATATTTTGACCCGAGTCCATCGATAAATTTGCAGGAAAAATTGAGATTTTGATTTGTCAAAATGAAAAATAAAATAGATTTAAGACATGGGAAATGGCATACCTTCAATATTATAGTTTTTTGTCTCATATTTGTTGCCTCGTGTTTCAGAAAAACCAAGAATTCAATTCTACAATATTCATATACGTTTATCTCAAAATATCTCTCAAAATTTATAAGATCTTTATAGCTCTATTTTATTTTTTTTTATTTTTTATTTTTATAATTTTTGAATTTTCTTAGCCGAATCCCTCCTCCCGTGTCCAACCTGGGTCCGCACTCCCGAATCTTAAAATTTAAATTTTGCCGAATCTGACACTCGGATCCGTGCCCGTATCGGATACCCGCAACCGAGTCGAGCAACTTAGTTTATCATTTAACTCACAAATAAAGTATCTGGTGCACATCTGAATGCCCCCTTTCTGTAGCAACTGGTACTTTATCCTACTTATTAATTTGTGATTTTCTTAGTAACTTGGATTACCTGCAATAAGTTTAGGTTTCTTTCGTTTAAATTGTGGACGTTCTATTTTCTATTTCTACTAGGTAAAGTGATGTTCTTAAGGTAAACTTGAAGTTATACTTTTACCAATACACTAAACAGGAATACTCCATTCTACTAGTTAAGACATCATACTACTATAGTTCAATCCTTGCTTTTGTTGATGAATTAGTTTGGCTGTTCGGGAGATGTTCAAAATGTCGTCTTTGACATGATAAATATAATCGCTCATCGAACTAACAAATCACTAGTCCAAAATCCATAGAGGGGAAAACGAAACAAGAAGATGACAATTGTTGGAGCCATCAAGAATGGTGTAGTACTGGAAGGAAAGTAAGAGCGTAAGTATGAGGATGTAATGTATGAAGCGAAGTAGAATTCTCAAGGAATTACATTAAAAAAAATTGATACAATGAGCTGAATCAATGAAGATCACAAGGATCTTCGATATCAAAACAACTTATACAATAAAATAAAACATACCACATAGATCTGATCATTTCAAAGCCATACATACAACTTAGGAACAAGGTAAAAAAATAGATGGAGGTGCAAAGAAGTTAAAAAGCTAAGGAGATGATGGAAATTATGGAGGAGAATGGCTTTAATATCAATTACTAGTAGGCTGGTGGTGGAGGTGAACTGTAGGTGGGAGATTGCTCGTACTTTACCGGCGGGGGAGGTGACGCGTAGGTGGGAGTTTGCTTGTAGTAGCTTGTTGTTGTTGGTGGTGATTTGTAGTATGATGGCAATTGTTCATCAATTTTTGGTAGAGGTGGTGTATTGTAAGTCGTAGGTAATTGCTCGACGTATTTGGGTGGGGGTGGAGGAGATTTGTAGTATGGTGGAGGAGGTGATTTATAGTAAGTTGGTGATTGCTCATAGTATTTTGGTGGTGGAGGTGGAGATTTGTATGAAGGTGGCTGCTCATAATACTTTGGTGGAGGTGGGGGAGATTTGTAGGAAGATGGTGAAAGCCCGTAGTATTTCAGTGGGGGAGGAGATGATTTATAATAGGAAGGTGAATGTTCATAATATTTTGAAGGGGGTGGGGGCGACTTGTAATAAGAAGGTGATTTCTCATAATACTTTGGTGGTGGTGGAGACTTGTAGTAAACTAGTGACTTATAATATTTTGTTGGTGGTACTGGCTTGTTGTATTTCGCAGGAGCAGGTGACGTATAATATTTTGTTGGTGCTGGTGACTTGTAGTAATAGTGCTTTGAAGGAGCAGGCGATTTGTAATATTTTGCTGGTTTTGGTGCTTTGTAGTAATCATGCTTCAAAGGTACCGGTGATTTGTAATAACCGTGTTTCAAAGGTAGAGGTGATTTGTAATATTTTGTTGGTTTTGGTGCTTTGTAATAATTATGCTTCAAAGGTAGAGGTGATTTGTAAACATTTGGTGGATGGTTATGGTACTTTGATGGCGAAGGCGACTTGTAATAGTGTGAAGGATAATGTTTGTAAGAGACCGTTACCTGGGCTTGGTACTTTGACGACGAAGGTGACTTGTAGTACTTAGAGGGTGAGGGAGAAGTGTAGCCATAAGAGTATTCAGCAACAACTGTAGTTGCTACTAAGCAAATTGCCAAAGTAAATGCAAGTAGGGGCCATTGTCCCAATATCCCAGAAGTTCTCATTTTGATTTTGCAAACCAATTATCCCAGAAGTATGAACTAATACTTGTCTTTTATTGTTAAGGACCTTTGCTTTTATATAGCAACATGACAACTTTTTTACATATTTCTGTAATGGTTTTATGGCTGCCCACTAAGTTTATAGAAAAGTCCAAATAAGGCGTTCTCTCCATCCACTACTAGAAATGGAAAAGTATAAACCGTATGATAGTATCCATCTCAATTAATTAATCATTTGCTAATTTGTGAGTTGTATACACAAAGTTATGGTATACTACAAAGTTTGACTTTATCCTTTGGCAAGAAAGAAGATGTTCGTGCCTTTTTTTTTCTTTTTTAACTATAGTTGAAAAATAAGTTGTGCCTATATGAGCAGAGCCGGAGCCAGGATTTCAAGTTTATGGGTTCGGAATTCTAGTCGTTTTAAGCTACTGAGTTTTAAATTAATAATTTATATATATTCATGATTTTTTAAAGACAAAGACAGGGTTCGAACCAAAGCTACTGGGTTTGGACGAACCCGCTTGGGATACTCTAGCTCCGCTCCTATATGTGAGCAAGCTCATATTGCTGGTCCCAAGCTAGGTATGATCAGTGACGATTCATATAACTGATCCTAACTTGCTTGGATTTGAAAGAGTTCTTGTTGTTATTGTTTTGGTTAAACAGGAGCCGAATAATCCCTTTTTTATATATCCATAATAAGGGATCAAAAAGGCTAGGGTACTGTTTCGCTTGCTCCGGTAAGTTCACTCATGTTAAAGTTAAATATTTCTAGATATCTAGTAGATTTTTTATATATAGGATCAGGAGGAAAGCTAGAGAGTTCAGGTGAACTCTTACGTTAGCTAGATCCGCCTTGCTAACAAAACAAACAGAGTCAATTTTTTCAACTTCAATCTTGAATAATGTTTTTTCACCTTCAACCAAATGTTGTCCAAAGAGATTAGAGAAACATTTAACAACTTGCATTTTCAATTAAGTAAAATGAGCAATATTTCTTTATCGAAATTAATGCATTTCTTCGCTATTTGATAATTTTTCAAACATCTTCTTAATTTTATGCATGCTTATGGTTATGGTAGAGCCAAATTAAAATTTCAACAAATTTTCAGTCCGGATCTAGCTAGATTGCCACACCTCTTTATTTGTTTCAGAGCCGGTTGTTTGCGCGTGACCTACTAAATCCACTAGGTACTACACCACCGAGTGGCTCACTTGTGCCATCAACTCAACATCAACGCTACCTGCAGAAAACTCAACCACCGAGCGGCTCACTTGTGCCATCAACGCTACCTGCAAAAAACTCAACGACGACATCACCTGCAAGATAAGGCTAGAACTGTATATCCTCTGCTGGCATATTCGTTCTTTTTCTTTAGGGATAATGCATAAAATCCATCACATCCTATGATCCATTTATCAACTACACACTTTTTCTTTTTGGGGGTCTTATTACTCCCCTGAACTTATTTTTATCATAATTGATTTAACATTATATGCTGTTAAATCAATTGATTTAACATTATTTTTACCATGATTGATTTAACGTGTCGGGTTTAATTGAGCATATAATGTTAAATCAATTATGATAAAAATAAGTTCAGTGGGATAATAGGAACCCCGAAAAGAATATGTGTGTAGTTGGTAAATGGGTGGGTGGATTTTATACATTATCCCTTTTCTTTATTATATTATGTATGACATTTTCAAGCTGATGTTCTTCACTCTTTAGCTCTCTTATTACTATTATATTGATTTCATTAGAGAGTAGATTAGTCCGATTGGATTTCGAAAATTGTCTCCATGCCCATTATTCCGGGATGTTTATTGGTAGGCCGGTGAAAGAAGTAAGTTTATTGAGACAAACAATATTAGACAAGAAGTAAAGAATATATAAGAAGCGAAGAAAAATTCTCAAGAGATTAAATTCAAAAAGAGCTTAATACAATGAGCCGAATCAATATAGCTCCCAATGATCTTAATAAGATATCAAATATACAAATTGTAAAATAAAAGAAATAACACCAATGAAAGATAATCATTTCTGCAAGCATACATGTAGTTTAGAGCTGGGGTAGAACAATAACGGGAGACGCTCTAAACAAGAGGATGCTAAGAAGTTGAAAGCCAAGGAGAAAGCTATTCCGGAAGCGAATGACTTGAATATTAGTAGTAGGTTGGTGGAGGCGATAGTGATGGAGGTGGAGGTGAACTGTAGGTGGGATATTGCTCGTACTTTTCAGGTGGGGGAGATGAGGCATAGGTAGGAGTTTGCTTATTATAGTTTGTCGATGGTGGTGGTGGTGATTTGTAATATGATGGTAATTGTTCATAGATTTTTGGTAGAGGTGGTGCACTATAAGTTGTAGGTAATTGCTTGTAGTATTTTGATGGTGGAGGTGGAGACTTGTATGAAGGTGACTGCTCGTAGTATTTCGGTGGGAGCGGAGATGATTTATAATAGGAAGCTGAATGTTCATATTTTGGAGCGAGTGGAGGTGACTTATAATAAGAAGGCGATTTCTCGTAATACTTTGGTGGAGGTGGAGACTTGTAGTAAACTGATGATTTGTAATATTTTGTTGGTAATGGTGACTTGTAATAATGCTTTGAAGGAGCAGGTGACTTGTAGTAGTACTTTATCGGTGATGGTGACTTGTAGTTGTGCTTCGAAGGAGCAGGCGATTTGTAATATTTTGTTGGTTTTGGTGCTTTGTAGTAATCGTGCTTCAAAGGTAGAGGTGATTTGTAATATTTTGTATGTTTTGGGGTTTTGTAATAATCATGTTTCAAAGGCAGAGGTGATTTGTAATATTTTGTTGGTTTTGGTGCTTTGTAATAATCATGCTTCAAAGGTAGAGGTGATTTGTAAACGTTCGGGGAATGGCTATGGTACTTTGATGGTGAGGGCGACCTGTAATAGTGTGAAGGATAATGTTTGTAAGAGACCGTTACCTGAGCATGGTACTTTGACGGCGAGGGTGACTTATAGTACTTGGAGGGTGAGGGAGAAGTGTAGCCATAAGAGTAATCAGCAAAAACAGTAGTTGCTACTAAGCAAATTGCCAAAGCAAATGCATGAAGAGGCCAATGCCCCATATTTCCAAAGCTTCTCATTTTGATTTTGCTGGCAACTATACTTGGAAAAGGTACGGTAAGAACTAAGACTTGTCTTGTATTGTTAAGGACCTTTGCTTTTATATAGCAACATGACAACTTCTTTACATATTTGTGCAATGGCTTTATGGATGCCCACTAAGTTAATAAAAAAGTCCAAATAATTAATCATTTGCTAATTTGTGAGTTGTATACACAAAGTTATGGTATACCACAAAGTTTGATTTATCCTTTGTCAAGAAAGAAGATGTTTGTGCCTTTTTCCCCTTTTTAACTTCAGTTGAAAAGTGAACTGTGCCTATGTGAGCAAGCTCACATTGCTGGTCCCAAACTTGGATAAAGAAGAAGGATTGAGGTTAGTTATTAGCATAAAATTAGTCAATCTAATATGAATCTTCAAAATATAGATAGCGGCATGATCAATGAGGATTCATATAACTGACTCTAACTTGTTTGGATTTGAAGAGTTCTTGTGTTTTGGTTAAACAGGAGCCGAGTAATCCCTTGTTTTGATATCCACAATAAGGGATCAAAATGGCTAGGGTACTGTTTCGCTTACTCCGGCAAGTTCATGTATGTTAAAGTTAAATGAGTAGATTCTTTAATACATATATAGGATTCGGAGGAAAGCTAGCGGGTTCAGGTGAACTCTTATATTACGAGCTAGATCCGCCTTGCTCGAAAACAAACACAATCAATTTCTTTCAACTTTAATTTTGAATAATATTTTTTCACCTTCAACCAAATCTCGTCCATAGCAACTTGTATTTCATATAATTAAAATAGGTATTGTAATTTACACTCCCTCCGTTTCAATTTATGTGAACCTATTTTCTTTTTGGTCCGTGCCAAAAAGAATGACTACTTTCCTTATTTGGAAACAATTTACCTTTATGCAATGATTTATAGCCGCACAAAATATATGTGCCTCATTTTACACCACAAGTTCAAAAGTCTTCTCTTTTTTTAAATTTCGTGCCCAATCAAATGAGTTCACATAAATTGAAACTGAGGGAGTATATTTTTTCAAATTAATGAATTTCTTCGTTATTTGATAAATTTTCATACATCTCCTTGATTTATGCATGTCTGGTAGATCAACAATTTTTCAGTTAGAGTCTAGATTGTCGCACCTTTTTGGTTTTTTCTGAGCCGTTTCGTTGTGTGAGGACTACTAAAGCCACTATGTGTTAGAACATGCGCAGTGGAAGCAAGCATACAATCAGGTATCAATTACATGTAAACTAGACAACAGAATAATAACGAGATCAGGAACACTAACCTTTTAAAATAATTGCACGAATTCTCCAAGCAGCAAGAATCCAGGACTGTAGTCTTCTGCTATATGCCTAGTAAAACCTTGAACACTTTTGCTTTTGGGTGGGCAAGAACAATACAACTCTAGGGTTTTAATGGGAGAAACATGTCTCCTTTTTATACACGAAATTAAGCCCTAAAAGAGGCTCAAAATCGTGTGGAGTAGGATTCCATAAGTAGAATCCTACTCCAACTCAAAAAGGTAATTTTTCTCCCAAGCTACTTTTTACCCAAGTCTGTCCAGGTTTTTACTAGGTATAGCAGGGACCACAGAAATAATAAGAGGCTACTAATTATAGTACTAATTCGAAATAGGCAAGAATTAGATCCTACTATAATTAATTGTAATTTATTCCACTAAAAAACTGCAATTGAACTCCTCAATATGAACTTCGAAAATTCATCAACACTTATTTTAACTCCCCATGTTAAGATTTCAAATACCAGTTAATTAAATTAAATCACTGAAAATTTAATTCAATTAAATAATTAAATCCTTTATAATTCCGCTTAAACTATCTCATGTGACGGATACAAAATCCACCGGCCAGGTTTTCACATGAAAACTTATAAGCTTATATAAAGGGGTATCATCAAACCCAAAACCAAGTCATGGATTCTATCAGCTAATTATTATTCACAAATGTTATTTGTTATTGTCCAATTTATTAGGCATATACTAACTCTAAATAGAGTCGTACCTTTTGATAAATCAAAACAATGAACAAATTACATTGATCATAACAATTATATCAAGATTAGGAGTATAAGCTCATTTAATGAATTAGAAAAAATATTTTATATGCATTCAGTACAAAAACACTTTTTTCTCTATTTGGTCCGTTCAATATACACTGAATATACCAGCACAAGAGGTTGGAGTAAACCTACTCCCATAATCAAGACAAATTATACAATAATCTTGTGCTACAATCATCAAGATATTTTATCTGATAATATCTTCGATTGTGAACATAGTTTATTAATTATGAGAACCAACAATTTAATCTTCTGTGTATGAGCCAAGACTCCATACACTAAATTGTCTACTACATAACCAAAAGGACACACATGTTACAAACGATCTATTTAAAACAGTACTTTATTGAATTGAATAAATTAAATAAATAATTATTTCATAAAGAACAAAACTATGTCTAAACCACATGGTTAATAGTATATTCCAACACTATATACTACACACAGGGTGGCTCACTTCTGTCGTCAACTCGACGTCGACGTCACCTGCAAGATAAGGCTAGAATTGTTTATCCTACCTTATGTTTTACTCCTCCGAAAGGCTAGTGAAACGAGTTCTAATTCGAGACTTCTCTTAAGGGAAAACTTATATCGAGCAGGATACTCTACTAGCATATTCATTCTTTTTCTTTATTATATTATATATAACAGTTTGAAAATGATGTCATCCACTCGTTACCTGTTTTGTTACTATTATACTGATTATGTTAGGTAGTAGATTAGTCTGATTGGATTTCGAAAATTGTCTCTATGCCCAAGTGGGATGGACGTGTTTGCGTATGCATCTAAAAGGTCGAATGAGAATGCTGTCAAAAAATTAGCCTCAGTTCCTTGTGCCCTTTTACTCGTTTGTCTTTTCACCTCTCATTAACCCTCACCCTGATACTAAAATTACTTAACAAATCACAAGAATTGCATATAAAGTGCGAAAAGACGAGCCATAGATTCTAACATAAATTTATCTTTTTTCTCGTCTTTCCTATTTTCTTCTTTGAAAAACTGAACCATTAAATTGACAATGCGATAATCAACCAGAGATTTGCCGTATAATGAAATGAAATGCAGTCTAGAATAAAAAATAAAAAAATAAAAAATCACGTGCATATCATTACGGATTCAGAATTTCAACTTATTGGTTCGACCTTTAAGATTTTTAGCACTGAGTACATTATTGTATATTAAAAAAACAATGGGTCTATTATATAGTTGTTGAAACATTTGTGGGGTTTCACATAAAAAATTATCCTTTGCGTCGAAAATATTGGATTAGAATGAATCTAGAGTCAGAAGAACTAGATTCGCCCCTATGACGTGCAAAATTCCCAAAGTAGTGTGCTCCAATGGAAATAAGACATGTTAACATCAGAGGCGTATCTATAGCCTGGAATACGGAGCACGTGCACCCATGGTCCGTCGGTCAAATTAGATATTTTATATACGTATTTTCTAAATTTGTCCAGTATTATGTATTGTCACTCATGCTCCATAAAAGTTAAATAGTGCACTTGGTTCAACACTTAATTAGTTTCCCTCATTTTTTTAGTAGTGCACCCATGCTATCGAAATCTTAGATCCGCCTCTGGTTAACATGATGTCTCTTTGTTCTGTGTTATGACTTCTGTTGGGGCATGATCAGAGGCGGAGTTAGGATTTAAAGTTTGTGGGTTCGGGATTCTAGTTTGTTTATGTTATTGGATTCTAAATTAACAATTTATACATATTTAGTGAATTTTTTAAGCCAAATATATATGTTTGGACTAAAGTTATTGGGTTCGACCGTACTCACAAGTCCTACGCTAGCTCCGCCCCGGGCATGATGTCCAACGTGCATTTTTTTTTTTTTTTTTTTTTTTATGTATATAACTTCCAAGTTTGGTAATAACAGTTTTTATTTACCAAAACAAAAACATGTTAACATGTCAACACATTCCATTATTCCGGGAGGTTTTTTGGTAGGCCAGTGAAAGAATGAAGTTTACAGAGACAGACAATATTAGACAAAGAAGTAGACAATATATAAGAAGCAAAATAGAATTCTCAAGAGATTAAATTCAAAAAGATCTTAATACAATAAGCCGAATCATTGTATCAAATACAAATTGATACAATGAGCTCTCAATGATCTTAATTAGATATCATATACAAATTGTAAAATAAAAGAAATATCACCAATGAAAGATGATCATTTCCGCAATCATACATGTACTTTAGGAATGAGGTAGAACAATAATGGGAGACGCACCAAACAGGAATATGCTAAGAAGTTGAAAGCAAGGAAATGATAGCTATTTTGGAGGCGAATGACTTGAATATTAGTAGTAGGTTGGTGGAGGTGAGGGTGATGGAGGTGGAGGTGAACTGTAGGTGGGAGATTGCTCATACTTTACCTGCGGGGGAGGTGACGCGTAGGTGGGAGTTTGCTTGTAGTAGCTTGTTGTTGTTGTTGTTGTTATTGGTGGTGATTTGTAGTATTATGGTAATAGTTCATCAATTTTTGGTAGAGGTGGTGTATTGTAAGTTGTAGGTAATTGCTCGACGTATTTGGGTGGGGGTGAAGGAGATTTGTAGTATGGTGGAGGAGGTGATTTATAGTAAGTTGGTGATTGCTCGTAGTATTTTGGTGGTAGAGGTGGAGATTTATATGAAAATGACTGCTCATAATACTTTGGTGGAGGTGGGAGAGATTTGTAGGAAGATGGTGAATGCTCATAGTATTTCGGTGGGGGTGGAGATGATTTATAATAAGAAGGTGAATGTTCATAATATTTTTGAGGGGGTGGAGGTGACTTGTAATAAGAAGTTGATTTCTCATAATACTTTGGTAGTGGTGGAGACTTGTAGTATATATGCGACTTATAATATTTTGTTGGCGGTACTGGCTTGTTGTATTTTGCAGGAGCAGGTGACTTATAATAATGTGTTGGTGCTGGTGACTTGTAGTAATAGTGCTTTGAAGGAGCAGACGATTTGTAATATTTTGCTGGTTTTGGTGCTTTGTAGTAATCATGCTTCAAAGGTACCGGTGATTTGTAATAATCGTGTTTCAAAGGTAGAGGTGATTTGTAATATTTTGTTGGTTTTGGTGCATTGTAATAATCATGCTTCAAAGGTAGAGGTGATTTGTTAATATTTGGTGAATGGCTATGGTACTTTGATGGTAAAGGCGACTTGTAATAGTGTGAAGGATAATGTTTGTAAGAGACCGTTACCTGAGCATGGTACTTTGACGGCGAAAGTGACTTGTAGTACTTCGAGGGTGAGGGAGAATTGTAGCCATAAGAGTAATCAGCAACAACACTAGTTGCTACTAAGCAAATTGCCAAAGCAAATGCAAGTAATGGCCATTTCCCCATATTTCCAAAGCTTCTCATGTTTATTTTGCAGGCAACTATAATTGAAGAAGGGAAGGTAAGAACTAAAGACTTGTCTTGTGTAGTTAAGGACATTTGCCTTTATATAGCAGCATGACAATCTCTTAAATATTTGTGAAATGAATTTGTGGCTGCCCACTAAGTTAATAAAAAAGTCAAATAAGGACTTGTTTAATTGCTTAGTGGAAGGCATTCTCTTCATGATCTAAAATGGCAAAAAAGATCAGTCCCTTGACAAGCACCTTTTAAGTTAATTGAATATATGTTATTTTTTGTAATTGTGGTGATATATTACACAATTGTGGCTAACCACTAAAACAATAAGAGAAATGTATATTTCCAGCTGCTTCCAAAAATAATAGCCAACAAATTGTATATTTTCTATATATGTGTGTATTATATGCATATAATATATAATATACATATGTTATACGTTTTTTGGCTTGTGAATACAATTAGTTTTAATCAACCGGCCAATTTTATATTTTGCCTCGTAAGGAAAAGCAAAAAGAATATTATTATACATGCGATATCAAGTCTATTTACGGGTTAAGTGAAAAATATAAAGAAATAAACCTCTTCTTAAGGGCTGTTTGAGATTTTTTCTGGATCACAAATTTATAATTTTAACTATGAAATCTCATGATATGTACGAATATAATCTGAAAAAGCTTAAATCATATAACACCTGAAGCAAAACCTAACAAAAGTTCCAAGTCTAGGAATATCCAGGGCGCATGCGTTTCTTGGTCATACCTATCCAACCGCGATTTTCGACAAGTCTTTTTGAATTAGAAGAGCAAGAAGCGGAACTAGAAGAAAACTTTCTGTTGTGGTGGAGCAGTAGATACTACTTCATCCTTAACCAAAATTTTTGGATTCGAGTCCTGGATATGGAATCGCCTTTATTATGGACGAATTTAATCAGACCCAATACGGATACCGGAAACCATGTGAAAAACCAAAACAAAAAAAACGAATTCATTATCAAATTTTCAATGTGTAAGTTTCCAAACTTACGATACACAATATCAATATGGGGCAGAAATATAAAACAAGACAAAAATTAAGTATATATAATTTCTATGCAGCACTCATGACTTTCAAGAAACTGAGTATAGTGCATTTTCAAGAAACTGAGATAGATATCATATGTATATTTTCTCACTTCAGTTGCCTACACCTGGGCTTGGGATATCTTCATGTTGTCTATAAAAATTATCAAAATCATCATCTTCTCCACCAAGATCCTCTTTAGCTTTAATATCCTCTGAAAATATTCCTTCAAATTTCTGACCAAAATATTTCTTGGGCTTTGTTTCACCTCTTGTTATTGGGCTGGCCCAGCCCATTCCACAACACCATCTTGATTTAGCCATCACAAATTGTCCATAAAATATAAAAATTGAAAACAAGACTATGAAAAACAGTGGACTGAGTTTTATTTTCCTGCTCTCAGCCATTATTTTCCTACTGAAGAGAAACTATAAAAAGGAGAAGAGAATGTTTGATTCTTAGTCATGAATTATAGGGTAGGCAAATATAATTGGAGCTTCTAATTAATACAGATGTTTTGTTGTAGGAATGATTAAAAAAGCTTAATCATAGTAATTTGAATAAAGTATGAACATGCGAGCTTCTTAATCACAGCTTAAGGGGCCATACTTTAGCCTATAATTAAGGTGTTTTAGCCATAGACATATATGATGTTTGTGCATCATTGCATGAACTTTTTTGACAACCACACTTAGATTATTTTTTGTACTATCAATATAATTTATTCTATTATATCAGACAAAGAAGATGCTAGTTTTAGCTACAAATTTGGTAGGACCGGATAACTTTTGCCAAAAGCTATATTTGTATTAAAAATTTATTAAATATGTATAAATAATTTATCTGGAACAAATCTTTTCTATAATCCAAAACCCATTAATTCAAACTTCTGGATCATCCTCTGATATCAAGTTAGTGGTTATTTTATTAAGTTATCAGTTACCTTTTAAGTGATTCGATTATATAATTATTTTCAAACTATTATTCCCTTCGTTTTAATTTACGTGAACCTATTTTCTTTTTTGTCCGTGCCAAAAAGAATGACCCTTTCCTTATTTGAAAATAATTTACCTTTATGCAATGATTTATAGGCACACAAAATATATGTTGTAAGCACGTGATTTTTGCCCTATATGAGAAATACTCCCAAAAATTCAAAATAAAATAGTTTTGGGTTGTGTGTGATTTTTGTGGATTTTTGTGTTTTTTTCGTGTATTGTTTACATTTGTCTGTGCATGTTTATGTGTTTAAATTAACGAAAAATACAAAAATATGTTGCATTTGCATTCTTAGGATTTAATTTACAATTAAAAGTAATTAAGTTTGTTTTACAAAAATGTAAAATCACAAAATATGTATTTTTGTATTTTTAG